>KQ999044.1:26992-47415 GCA_001598015.1 Dorcoceras hygrometricum
CAATTCCATTGGGGCACCTCCAAACTCTGCAGTAAACCACCAGGTCTCATCCTCTCAGCCTTGACCTGTTGGCAATTCAGACATCTAGCAACAAAAGCAGAAATGTCGCTCTTCATACCTGTCCACCAGTAGTGAGACTTCAAGGCATGGTACATCTTTCGCTCGCCTGGATGCACACTGTACCGACTACAATGTGCTTCATTCATGAGGGTCTCCTTCAGATCAATCAGGTTCGGAACTACTAATCTCCCTCTGAATCTCAAACATCCATCAGAAGCAACAGAGAAATCATCGGACTGACCTGACTGCGCCTTAATCCTCAGCTCATGGATATAGGGGTCGGTCCTCTGCGCCTCCCTGATGTTCATCACAATCTGCGGTTCCACCTGAAGAGACGAAACGAAGAAATACTGATCACCCGGCTAGAATCGCCAACCAGAAGTACTCAACTCCTCATGAACTTTAGAAATACTCAAGGATTCTAGCATATCAGGCTGGGTCTTTCTGCTCAAAGCGTCGGCTACTAAGTTCACACGCCCAGGCTGATACTGAATCTCACAATCGAAGTCCTTAAGCAATTCCATCCAGCGTCGCTGCCTCATGTTCAAATCCGACTGCGTGAAGATATATTTCAAATCTACAAAATCACAATAAATCAAAAGAATCCAAATCACATCGAATCAGCTGGCTATCACGACTCAGCGACGACATTGGATTCTTAGCACGACGTCTCAGTCGGCAGATCGTGACTCAAAAATCAACAGGTCTCAAAGAAAACAAGCTCAATATGCTATGCGTGAATGCCAGGCAATACCATGCTCACAACAACGTAAAACTCACACATATAAGCAATTCAAAGAGCATAAACCATTCAACACCAAGAACGATCAAACAACTGCCCCCTAAAACCTCCTCGACTAGCACACACCTACACACATCAGTTTACACAGTCATACAGAATCAGATAAACACTTTACATATCAGCTCACATCACGTAGGAAATATTAACATGATTATATCGAAGCTGCTAGTATAAGATCCCACGTACCTTAGCTCAAATCTCACTACAGAACCCTAATCCATCTCATGGCTAACACAACAAGCTCACTGCTCCCACAACCTGCTCAGATTTGCTGCACTACTAGCTTATCAATAAACTCAACAGAAGCTACCTGAAAGCTCAAATCTGCCAAGACATCTAACAATCAGATCATAACAAAGCTCATTCAGCTTATGGCCTAAAGCCTCGTAGCCTAAATCAGCTAACTCAAATCTACAGAGCACTATCCAGCTCTAAATACAAGAAGAACGAGATGTAATAGCTTACCCAAAAGCTCTAATGGGACGGGAGAAACTATCGGCTGAAATCGCGACAATGTTTGAATGCTTCAACTACGACGCTCCTCTTCGAACAGCCAACTCAAGTCTTCTAAGAGGTATCAAAAGAACGATCTTTGAAATACGAACTCTGAAACGTACTAAAACCTCTAAAAAATTTTTTTTTTGAAAAGCAGATGTGGAATAAACATTTAATAAAAGCTATAAATAAAAACTATACTTAAAGCATTTGAAAATATCATCTCAACATCCGTTCCAAAACTAACTGTAAAGTATCCCCAATCCACATCGCACAAGCTAACATAAAAATCAGAGTATTTAAAACTGTCGCGGAAAACTGAACATGTTTAAAAACAATGGCATAAAATAACTGAGTGGTCACGGGGTAACAGCCGCAGCGGAGCATCAGAGGTCCTCACCGTCGGTCGGAATGAAATCAGCATCATGCTCACATGCACCATTTAAACCTAGTGAGCCTAAAGGCCCAGCATGCTCTATCCGATAATAACAAAGCACATATAATAAAACCACATGCAGGCACATACGTATAGGAACATAATTTCATTACATGCGTGCGTGAAAGATCTTAAAGCATTGAATCATAATGCAGTCATACATAACCTCATCGTATAACATATCTATATTAAGGCATGTCATAAACATAACATAACTTAAGAGAACATGCGAGTCATATGTGAGCCATAATCGATTGATCAATCTATAAACCAACGTACGCGGCGGTGTGGTTCACCCGACCTTACCTCGGGATCCCTATATGTCACACCTCTGTGCTGCCACTTCACCATGATGTCACACATGGATCCATAGGCTCATACATTAAAACAGGGGATCCCCGGGACCGGATATCCGGCTAACTCCCATCATTAAATTTTGTCCCACAACACTTCAATCCCTCACAATATTTTTCCTTCATGCCTTAACATTTTATAAACTTTCATGATGCATGCATTTCATAAAAATTATGCAAATTTAAAAAGGCTTGGCCCATCAACATATATTTAATTTCCTTTAAACATTTCATACTCAAATACATAACATACTACGTATATCATTAAATATATATTCATGGGCCTATACATTTTCTCGACTCGGTCAAGGACTTCTTTTGGGGCCTGGCTCGCTACTTCTAGACCAAACGTCGCTCCAAAAACGGCCGATGAAACGAATGTTCACCGCTTTTTCCCATTTTTGCGTATTTTCTTAAATATTTGATTTCTTAAAAAAAATCAAGACTAAAAGAGATTAATTAAAATCAATTTTGACTTCTAAAAATTAATTGGGGCTTATTAAAATCGATTTTGACCTTTAAAATAAATTTAAATCAATTTTGACCTCCAATGTCGATTTTGACCAAAAGACCGATTTGACCAAATTAAAATCCAAAAATCGATTTTTAACTCCAATTAAAATCCCTAAAGCCCTAATTTTGAATAAGAACTTAAAATTAAACATAACTTAAATTATTTAAAAAGGTTTGACTCAATTTTGACCTTCTGTCTAATTTCTTTAAAATTGAACATTTGACACATTAATAAAAATAACAGGTCCACAGTTAAAATAACTTGACCCCATTTTAAAATATTTGACTCGAGACTCGAAGAACCGATCAGGTCCAAACTAACCGGCCAAACCGGTTCAGTTAGACCGAACCATAGCAAAAGCAAACCCTAAACCAACAATCACATGCCTACCCTCACGCGCAGCTGCGACCAGCAGCCACTTCGTGCGACGGTTCTCCTTGCTCCGGCCACCACTTCCAGAGCCCTTCCGGCTGGACCACCCCCAGGTCTAGATGGTTCTAACGTGACCAACCTTGTCTCAAACCGTGGGCTAACCAGGGAGAACTGGTCGCTGCAAGTGGACGCTCCAGCAATGTTGCGCCGTTGCAACCACCTGATGGTCTTCGCGTTCGTTCTCCCTACTCCGGCCACCAGTACCGGATCCCTTCTGGCTGGACCACCCCTAGATCCTGAGGTTTCTAATGTGACCGACCTTACCTCAAACCATGGACCGACCAGGGAGAACAAACCTCTGCAAGTGGGCGCACCAGCCCAGCGGCGCGATGCGCCCCTCACGACTTCTACTGCATGATGTGGTTCGCTCGAACCCTTAGCCACTATCCTCCCTTAATATAGACCACCATGAGTCCCCTAGAATCCCCTAGAACTGAGCCAACACCCCTGGAAATTTCCATGACCAATGCCTCAAGACAAGAAAGCGTAACATGTCAAAAACCATGAGTCTCATGCATGAACTAGTGTTAGCGGAGCGGAGGACAATGGATTAGACCAACCACCTTTGAAATCCAATCAAAAGTCTGAAAATTTCGATCACCAATGGGTGAAGGGAGGCTGAAGTCGGCTGATGGAGGAGGAGGAGTAGGTTATTTTCGAAATTGTGGGAGGTAAGTGAATGAAAGGTGTACAAAAATACCCCTCCAACTTTTTTTTAATTAAAATAAAAGGCTTAATCCCAAAACTAACCCTCCTCTAATTAAAAATGCTTAATAATACTTAAAGTTCAGACTTCAAACCTCTAATTTTCATAATATAAGGTCTCTCAAATTTAAAAGTGTGGTAAAATTCATAAAAATAGCCCGTATAGGCGAAAAACGGGTCCCCCTCGATAACTGTGCAAAAACCTCATTTTTTTTGGAAATGGTGCATAAATATTTTTCAATTTGGTCGTCTCCGGTCTCGTCCCCGCTTCCCGAAACTCAAACAGTATCATAAAATGACATGCACAAAGTAAGGCATAAAATCATCATATAATCACATAAATGACATGAAATCATGCTAACATAAAGTTTTCCCCCTATTCATGCGCTCAATATAACGAAATTAGGATTTCTGGGCGTTACAAACTCAGCGCCACCAGCCTTGCTCCAAACGGCGGCGTCAATCGACGACAATCGAGAAATTTGCGTTCGGATGAACAGTAATGGTTTGAAGAACAGATATAAGTCGAGAGCTCTCTGGGAAAGAAGATAGGAAATATCGGGTCTTAAAATCGTCTAACTGTTGATCGACACTTATATTAATTTCCCCCAGTCAACGCTACAGTAGAAGTCAACTCAGATTTGAGAACTACACCAGATCTAACTAACGCTCCACCAGATCTGACTCCTCTACGCTATACCTGTTCGCTACCACCAAACGACGTCGTACCTAGTCCAGCTCTCAACAAATCTGATGCTCGATAAATGACGTCGCATCTATTACACTCAGCCAGCGTCAAATCTGGTACTCACTAAATGACGTCGCATCTAGTACTCGCTAAACGGCGTCACATGAATACACTCCACTAGCGCCTACACGGGTAACCCAAAACAACATCGCATCGTCTCCCGCTCAGGACAACCCGCTCACTCACATGTAGGCCAGATCTGGACACCCAGATCTTACTCAAATATGAAATCCCACGAATCGATCTACTCAAACCACGAACAAAACCAATTCACACAGCACCTCTAATTCACTCGCGCGGGGTATTCTCCAAATCTGAACTCCAGCTGCTCCCGATACACCAAATCTGCCCAGCGCTTACTCTCTCCCTTCACTCAACAATTCACTTCTAAGTCAAATCCGAAATTCATCAATCAGCTCACCCTCATACTCTCTCTCCCTCCAGCTCGGGGCTCATCTACTCAAATCTGCCCGCATCCAAAGCTGATTTCACAAACAGCTTTGACCAGTTCTCCTAGGCTGGATACCCGAAAATTCCCAAGACACGCTTCTCCAATTCAAACCTCATTCCGATCGAATAAATCCATTAATCACTATATAACCAATTCTAGCTATTTCCTCAAATCTGCTCGTAACATAGCACTAATTAAATCGGTTAATTACAGTCCTCACATAACCCTAGCCTCCGAATCACCTCATGTGAATTTTCCGACTCAATGCGTTTATCGTGGATATGGGTCGTGGGTGGGTCTAAACTATTTAGGTCGGATAGCTGTATCTCCGAACCCCCATCATCACTAGAGTTCTCCGAGGAGATTCGGTCATTATCCCGATTAGTCATCAATACAGAAAGATCTTTACCCCGTGGAACCCGCCCTGCACAAATTTTCGTTACACATATATATGCATATTTGAAACACAAATTATGAGCAAACAAAAATAAATAAAAAAAAACGAAAATCAAACAAAGATTCAAGGGAAAGGCGGAAAGAACAGAAATGCCTCTCCCAATCCAAGAAACGCAAAAAGAACATAAATGCCTCTCCCCTCTCCATGTACACGTCTTCTACCATGGTTCACCTCCAAGCCACCACCGCCCGCCACCTGGTGCACCATTCAGGCGCGGCCACCAACGCCGATCGATGTTCCCCAAATCACCGCCCGCCACCAGTCTGCCCCCAGGCGCAGCCACCATCGCCGACGGGTTTCCCCATCGTCACCGACTCCCTCCGGCCCATCCTGCGGCCGTCGAAGCACGATAATCGTCGGCTCCCCCGGCCTTCCTAATCGCAAACCCCCGACAGTGAATGACATCATCACTACCGCAGCCTAGACGTCTCGTCCGCTGGTTACACGATGAAGGCGATTTCCCATCAAGCCTCGCCGCCGCCACCACTCCGTTGCCTACCGCGACCGACATCCACTCACATCACCAACCCTCGACTCACTCCACCGTGCGGCAGACGGGAAAGTACTGTGATTTCGGCCAGGAACGAAAGCATAAATTATTGAGAAATTAAGCTTAACAAAATGATTAAGTTAATAAAATGATCGTTTATTGAGAATGATCAAACTGTTAAATAATAATAATAATAATAATAATAATAATAATAATAATAATAATAATAATAATAATAATACTAATAATATGATGTTTTCTAAAACGTTCATGCATCCCTCTATTGCTGTTCTCCATCAAATTCTTCTCGACAAACTTTATTTTTCGAATTACAAAAGGCAAGAAAAAGAAGATGATTCATCTAGGAAAAACGTTTTCGATTATTTTGATAATTATACTCACCAGCCTTGTATTTATAGGCGAGTATTCGCCTCGTATTTTTTCGCTATTTCTAACCATGCTTGTATCGCTAGTTTATCTATTGTTTTTCATTGTCATGTTAATGAATCTTGACTAATAAAATGTATTTTGTTACAAAGCACCACCATGTCGAATTTGGCAAAGCTTGAATTTGTTGCTCTGGATATCACTGGAAAGAATTATATGCCATGGATCCTCGATGTCGAGATGCATCTTGAATCGTTGGGTTTAAGTGAAACCATAAAAAATAATGCATCGTCGTCACAAGAAAGGGCAAAAGCCATGATATTCTTACGACGACATCTTGATGAGGGATTGAAATGTGAATATCTCACGGAAAATAATCCCATGGCTTTATGGCAAGGTTTAAAAGAACGATTCGAACACATAAAGGAAGTTATACTTCCGATCTCCCGTGATGAATGGAATTCATTAAGATTCCAATACTTTAAGAAGGTTAGCGATTATAATTTGGCAATGTACCGAATAGTTTCGCAACTGAAATTTTGTGGACATGAAGTCACAGAATCAGAAATGCTTAAAAAACATTTTCTACTTTCCACGCATCAAACATAACTCTACAACAACAATATAGAGTGCGTGGTTTTGCATGATATTCCGAACTTATCGCATGTCTTCTTGTGGCGGAAAAGAAAAACGAGCTATTAATGAGAAATCATCAATCCCAACCTACTGGATCAACTGAAACGAACTAGACTCTAGATTTTTTTTTTTAAACATTTGCGGAAGCATAAACTTAAACATAACGAATGGCTCGTTCCCTTCTAAAACGTTTCTAAATCATTTTCTCAAAATACTTTAAGCATAAATAGAGGAATATTTGAAAACGTTAAAAACATCCAACACAATAAAATCCTCGAGTAAAAGCATACTGAAAACCAACATGTTTAAAAACTAGTATCTAAAACTGCAACATGACAAAACTGAATCATAAAGACGGTCACGGGGTACTGCTGCGACAGGCGCTCAGAGGTCCTCACCGCCAGTCGGAATATACTCATCGACAGGATCATCACCTGCATCATTAAACCTAGTGAGCCTAGAGGCTCAGCATGCTCTATCGTAATATATAACAAAGTACATACTAATAAAATCGCATGCAAGCACACACTTGTACTAAATAGCGTTAAAACATGAATGCGTGCATGATCTTAAAACATTTCTTCATACATTTCATATCGTACATACGTAACATAAACATACATAAGGCATGACGTAACGTAACATGAAAAACGTATGAGTCGTATCCGTGAATGTCAGCGGCCGTGTGACTGATCAGTCGAAATAACCAACGTACGTGGCGGTGTGGTTCACCCGACCTCAAGCCGGGATCCCTATATGTCACACCTCTATGCTTGCCACTTCACCATGATGTCAACACATGGATCCATAGACTCATAATCATACATTAAAACAGGGGATCCCCGGGCCCCTAATTTTGACTAAAAACATAAAATTAGACATAACTTAAATTATATAAAAAGTTTTGACTCAATTTTGATCTTCTGCTAATTTCTTTGAAATTGGACATTCGACACATTAATAAAAATAATAGGTCCCTAAATAAAATAACTTGACCCCATTTTAAAATACTTGACTTGGGACCCGAAGAACCGATCTGGTCCAATCGAACCAGCCGAAACCGGTTCACTTAGACCGAACCAATTCTCCAAAAAAAAACCTAGACCAAAACACACACCTAAGCAGCCGTCGCCACGACCAGCCTCTGGTTTTGCGTTCGTTCTCCCTGCTCCGGCCACCAGTGCCGGAGCCCTTCCGATTGGACCACTCCCAGGTCCTGAAGATTCTAACGAGACCAACCTTGGCTCGAACCGTTGGCTAACCAGGGAGAACTGGTCGTTGAAAGTGGACGCTCCAGCCATGCTGCGCCGTCGCGACCACCTGCTGGTCTTCGCGTTTGTTCTCCCTTCTCCGGCCACAAATGCCGGAGACCTTCCTACTGGACCACCCCCAGGTCCAGGCGGTTAACGAGACCAACCATGATCCAAACCATGGGCTAACCAGGGAGAACTGATCGAGGGAAGTGGGCGCATCAGCCACGCAGCGCGACGCGTCACCTCGACCTCTATGGCTTTCCCTGGTTCACCAGACCACATAGCCACCTTCCTACCTCGATCTAGACCACCATGAGTCCCCTAGGAACCCCTAGAACCTAGCCAACACCCCTGGAAATTGCCATGACCGAAGCCTCAAGAGAAGAAAGCGTAACATGTCAAAAATCGTGAGTCTCATGCATGAACTATGAACATAGAGGTAAAGATCCGAGGCATACACACAATATTCACCACGAATTCATGCATAATTTTCCTAAAAACAGATTATTATGATTTAAATGGCGAGAAAAGGGATTGATATCACATGCCTGGGTTGAAGAAAAACGCGGATCTGTGAGGCACGGACGTCGTAGGTGTGAGATCGGGGCGTCGCCGGAATTGGATCACCAAAATTCACCAACTATGGAGAAAATTCGAAACTTTGTGCTATGAGGAAGGAGGGGGACGAAAATTTGAGGGAAGGAGGGAGTGGAGGCTATGGCTAGGGTAGAAGTTGATTAAATTTGGGATTGAAAAGAATGAATGTGCCAAAAGTGCCCCCTAAAACTTTAATAAAGGAATTAAAAAGGATTTTTACATGCTTACCCCTCACTTAAGTCTCCAAGTTGATTAAAACTCTAAACCAAGCTTTTAAAACTCCA
The DNA here is from genome assembly GCA_001598015.1 of Dorcoceras hygrometricum. Taxonomy (NCBI): domain Eukaryota; kingdom Viridiplantae; phylum Streptophyta; class Magnoliopsida; order Lamiales; family Gesneriaceae; genus Dorcoceras; species Dorcoceras hygrometricum. The sequence continues at coordinate 36,093 of KQ999044.1, forward strand.
AATTTCGAAATAAAGGCCCTCTCAAATTTTAAAATAGCTTAAAACTCAATCAAACAGTCCGTATAGGCGAAAAACGGGTTCCCCTCCAAAATAATTATAAAAATCCAAATTTTCAGAAATATTTGCTTAAAATAAAATAAATTCGTTCTTAAAATCTCATAACTTAAAAATAAATTCATTCTTAAAATCTCATAACTTAAAAATCTCAATTATCTTTATTCAGGTCGACCCTAATCTCATCCACACGTCCATAGCTCAAGCAGGCTGAAAAATAGCACATGCATACCATGCAGCATAAAATCATAAATAAATCATATAATAAGACATGTAATCATATAAAAATATTTCTCCCCCTAGTCATGCACTCATTTCTACGTAATCTGGATTTCGGGATGTTACATCAACGGCATTTCCTGAAATAAATGTCGTAATGCAAAATGAACGAAACCAAAATCAAAGTCGTGGACAAGATTTTGGTCGTGGAAGAGGTCGGGGTCGTGGACGTGGGCGTGGATATAAAAATAACTATGGTCGTGGACGCGGCCGTGGTTTTGAAAACAATAGAGGTAGTTACTTCAATAACCCCTCTAAAAAGGAAGCCACGAACCACCCACAGAAAATACATCATGAGAACACGAGTATGAATGAACAGCACTCGAAAAGATTTGAAAGTTATTGTTTTAGATGCGGCACACAAGGGCATTGGTCTCGTATTTGTCGAGCCTCGGAGCATCTTTGTAAGCTCTATAAAGATTCATTGAAGGGCAAAGAAAAAGAGAGCAATTTCACTGAACACGAAAATGAGACAAATTTCAGTGAACATAATGACCGCAATGACCACTTGAGTGATTCGACTCATTTCGATGCTGCAGATTTTCTCATTGATTTCTTTGAAAATGATCGGTTCAATGGTGGAATGTAAATGTAACAATTTCGGATATTTTTATGATGATATGTATTGTATGTTGTTACAATTTCAAATATTTTTATAATGATATGTATGTATATTTTATATTTTCTAATTGCATATGTTAAATTATGTTTTATTGTCTAATCTGAACATGTTAGGAACAAAGTTATACAATCAAATAATCCCATGGAAGTTTGCATATCTGATAGTGGTACAACTCATACTATTCTCCGAGATAAAAGATATTTCTTGGAAATAAAACCAACAAATAAAATGATAAATACTATATCGGGTCCTGTAGACTTGATTGAAGGTTGTGGTAAAGCTCAGTTTTTGTTACCTAATGGTACAAAATAACTGATGCTTTGTTTTCACCACAATCGAAAAGGAATTTGTTGAGTTTTAATGATATATATTCTCATGGGTATGATACTCAATCAATGACTGAAGGAAACAAGAAATATATGTGTCTTACCACATATAAATCAGGAAAGAAATATGTAGTTGAAAACTACCAATGCTCCCTACTGGATTGCATTATATGCATATAAGACCCATCGAATCAAATATGGTAGTTCAAAATTCGCCGATGTTAACTACTTGGCATGATCGATTGGGACATCCTGGTTCAATAATGATGCGAAAAATTATAGAAAGTACACATGTCCATCCACTGAAAGACCAGAAGATCTTTCAAGATAATAAGTTTCAATGTAAAGCATGTTCTCTTGGAAAACTTATTATAAGGCCATCACCAGCCAAGATAAAAACTGAATCACCCATGTTTCTTGAACGTATTCAGGGTGATATATGTGGACCAATTCATCCACCATGTGGACCATTTCGATACTTTATGGTATTGATAGATGCCTCCAGCTGATGGTCATATGTATGTTTATTATCAACTCGGAATGTGACGTTTGCAAGATTACTTGCTCAAATAATAAAATTACGAGCTCAATTTTCTGATTATACAATAAAGAATATTAGACTCGATAATGCTGGTGAATTTACTTCAAAAAATTTCAATGATTATTGCATGTCAGTTGGAATTACTGTTGAGCATCCTGTTGCTCATGTACATACACAAAATGGTTTAGCTAAATCATTGATTAAACGTCTACAACTGATTGCTAGACCAATGATTATGAAAACAAAACTCCATATTTCTATATGGGTACATGCAATTTTACATGCTGCTGCATTAATTCGCATCAGACCAAGTGCGTATCATAAATACTCACCATTGAAGCTTGCATTTGGTAAAGAACCAGATATTTCTCATCTCAGAATTTTTGGATGCGCGGTATATGTACCTATTGCACCGCCTCAACTAACAAAAATGGGACCTCAAAGAAAGATGTGAATTTATGTTGGTTATGACAGTCCCTCAATCATTCGATATCTTGAACCTCAGACAGGCGACGTGTTCACCGCAAGTTTTGCTGATTGTCATTTTGATGAGAATACCTTCCCAATGTTAGGGGGAGAAAAGAAACATACCGAAAAAGAGATTACATGGTATGTACCATCATTGTTATATTTGGATCCTAGAAATAAACAATGTGATGAAGAAGTACAGCAAATTTTGCATTTGCAACGAATAGCAAATCAAATGCCAGATGCATTTGTAGACACAAAAGGAGTAACTAAATCGCATGTACATACTATAAATGCTCCTGCTCGAATTGAAATTCCGACGAAACAAATTGAGAACAAAGATGTTCATGATGTCATAACACGCCTGAAGCGTGGAAGGCCAATCGGTTCCAAGGATAAAAATCCTCGAAAAAGAAAATGCATAGAGAAACACGATGATCATAAAATCGTGAATGATGTTCCAACAGAAACAAATGATGATGAACATGATGATGAAAATTTTCTGTTGAAACCAAAAAATTATGAGAATCATGAAATCTCTACCAATTATATTAATACTGGAGAAATATGGAACCGAAATGATGTGAAAGACATTGATGATATATTTTCTTACAATGTGGCATTTGACATCATAAACGAGAATGAAGATCATGAACCAAAATCTTTTGGTGAATGTAAAAATCGGCAGGACTGGATAAAATGGAAAGACGCCATCCAGGTGGAGTTAGATTCGTTAAATAAACGTAATGTTTTTGTGAGACCTGGATTTGTAATTGAGATTTATCGTTGGAATGAATCGATAAATAGAGGTTCTGCTGGTTTAAGATCTCTATTTGAGTGTTTGAGTTGCATTTTTGGGTACCATTTCGTGTGTTGAACAATTCTGGAGATTTTGTATTTTCGCATACTTGAGGTACCTGCTGGGTGACGTGTCAGCTGGTTTTGTGAGCTAGCAGCTGGTCGGTGGTGAATCCAGCAGAAGCGTGTTTTAGCGCGAGATTCCTGAAACGCCGTCGTTTGCGTGAAGTCTGGTTGCGTGTGTTGTGATCAGCAGATGCTTTAGCGTAGTTGCGTTGAGGACTAAACGACTGCGTTTAGATTAGTTGGCGCGACGTCGTTTGGATGTTGCGTCTGGTACCAGCTGGTAGATTGTGTATGTGTGTCTGCTGGTTGTTCAGCAGATGTAGATGTCAACGCGAGTCAACCTTTCCTGTAGCTCGAAGAGGATGCGTCGTCATTTTGTTGTTGCGACTGGGAGTCCAGCTGCGAGTGAGTTTCGCCGCTATTGCTTGCTGCTGGTATTTCGCGAACTAGCGACTGGATGACGTCAGTGGAGCGACGTCGTTTGAGTTAGTTGCAACGCTGCGTTTTGAGGTTGCGACTGGATCCATCTGAGAGAAGCGTTACATTGTTTTGTTCTTGCGACTGGATACCCAGCTGCTGGTATAGTATTCTATGCCACGTCGTTTGAGTAAGTTGGTGCGACGCAGTTTTGAGAACCAGCTGGTAGTTATTTTAGCGATTGTTGGAGAAATCAGCTGTTGGTTCTTGCGTCTGCTGGTTTGGAAAATTGTTGGTGTCGACTGGTTTTGTCGGTAGACAATTATTGGTATTGATTTCCAGTCGTTGCTAGTGCTATTTATAGGAAGACTTGGTCTTCGATTTTGTGATATCATTTCCCATACTTAGCAAATTTTCCAGCCTTTCGTTCCTTATCTTTCGAACCCTAGAACACTGTTCAGCCATGAGCTGGTTTAGCAACCTGTTAGATTTACGTTGTGTATGCCGTGTGTTTAACAGGCTTTTACCAGAGTCTTCGGGATTTCTCGCAGGGTTAGTTGTTGACTCAGTATAAGGTACGGATTTGAGCTTGATTTACAGCGAAGTTATGGCTTGGATGAATTGTAGTCGCTGGTATGTGGAATTGCCGTGCCTGCTGGTTGTGTCCTGTTGAGGATTGTGTATGCTATTTGTGTATTTGCTGCGTTGCATATGTTTATATGCTTGCATTCCCGCATGTTGCATACACGCATGGTATTCCTTTCCAGTTTTGGTAGTCTTTGTACCATTGTTGTATTGTTGTTATTTCTTACCAGGATGTGAGGGCGAGCGGCGATACCGCACTCTCATCTCCCTGCTGGTATCGTAGTCACCATGCGCCGAGTGGTTAACTACCACAGTTCATGGGCGAGGCAACAGCAGGTTGAGTTGTTGTATGCATCTGGTAAGTGGGAGTAGTGTCATGGCGAGTGGCTTACTACCACACTGTGAACACACTCCGTGGCCACTGTATGTTGTTGACAATTCTTGGAGCTATGTTTGAGTTCCTTAGCTCTCTTGTGGGTCGAGCTTTCCGTTGCTCTTCGGTGTCTCATGCATAGCACCTGCATTTTATTCCTTGCTGTTTATTTCTGTTGTATTATTGCTCTCCGTATTGGGGTTTGACCCCATGTCCCTCCGGGGCTTGGTTTGTTTCTTTGTTGCATTGTTTTCAGGAAACCCAGGTTCTACAGCTGGTCGTGGTTTCAACCCAGCTGGTGGTGCCCCAGGAGGTGGCTAGTGTGTCCCAGTAGCATATAGCATATATATATATGTATCAGTTAGCCAGGGGGATGCCCTGCGCTTTGTTGTTGTACCCGTAGGGGAATATGATACATGTTTGAATTATGTATGCTTTATTGTTGATTGTGTTATGATTTGGGAAACTTATTTTAAGTATTGTTGTATTTTAAATTATATGTTTAAAACCGTCGGGCCTAAAAGCGAAAATTTTACCCACTTTTTGATAGCTTCCGCATGTCTTTATCTGTTGTGAGCACGAGGCCTGACAGTTTTTGGACCTAATATTGTTGATTGTGTTATGATTTGGGAAACTTATTTTAAGTATTGTTGTATTTTAAATTATATGTTTAAAACCGTCGGGCCTAAAAGCGAAAATTTTACCCACTTTTTGATAGCTTCCGCATGTCTTTATCTGTTGTGAGCACGAGGCCTGACAGTTTTTGGACCTATAGTCCTTACACCTGAAGGTGTAAAACCTGTTGGATACAAATGGGTTTTTCTTCGAAAACAAAATGAGAAAAACGAAATATTGAGATATAAAGCTCGACTTGTTGCACAAGGTTTTTCTCAAAGGCCTGGAATTGATTACGAAGAAACGTATTCTCCAGTTATGGATGCAATTACGTTTCGGTATTTAATTAGTTTGGCGGTATCTGAAAATTTTGAAATGCGTCTTATGGATGTTGTTACGGCTTACTTATATGGATCGATTGATAGTGATATATATATATGAAAATCACTGAAGGATTTAAGATGCCTGAAGCACAAAGTTCAAAACCCAAAGAATGTTATTCTGTAAAATTACAAAGATCATTATATGGTTGAAACAATCCGGTCGAATGTGGTATAATCGATTGAGTGAGCACTTGATGAAAAAGGGATATGTAAACAATCCAATATGCCCTTGTGTTTTCATTAAGAAAACAACATCTGGATGCGTAATTATTGCTGTATATGTTGATGATTTAAACATCACTGGTACGAATAAGGAAATCCAAGATGTTGTGATGCATTTAAAGGAAGAATTTGAAATGAAGGACATTGGAAAAACCAAGTATTGTCTTGGTTTAAAAATTGAGCACAAAGAAGGTGGAATATTTGTTCACCAGTCAAATTATACAGAAAGGTTCTTAAACGTTTTAATATGGATAAAGCAAATCCTTTAAGTGCTCCAATGGTTGTTAAATCATTGAACATTGAAAAGGATCCATTCCGTCCATGTGAAGAAAATGAAGTTATTCTTGGTCCAGAAGTACCATATCTAAGTGCTATTGGTGCTCTTATGTATCTTGCAAATTGTACTAGACCTGACATATCTTTTGCAGTAAATTTATTGTCAAGATTCAGCTCATGCCCGACAAAGAGGCACTGGAACGGAATTAAGCATATATTCCGTTATCTGCGAGAAACTACAGATTTGGGACTTTTATATTCAAAAGATACCATAAAAGTATTGTTGGTTTTGCTGATGCCGGATACCTATCTGATCCACATAAGGCACGATCTCAAACTGGATATGTATTTACTCGTGGAGGCACTGTAATTTCCTGGCGTTCACAGAAACAAACTCTTGTAGCAACTTCATCAAATCACGCCGAGATTATTGCACTACATGAGGCAAACCGTGAATGTGTATGGCTAAAATCCGTAACAGACCATATACAAGTCATGAGTGGTTTACCATCTGACAAGAAGCATGTGACCCTGTACGAAGATAATGCTGCATGTGTTGCTCAAATGAAAGAAGGATACATCAAAAGCGACAGAACTAAGCATATCTCCCCTAAGTTCTTCGAATTCACCCAAGAACTTGTGAAGAACAACGATATTGATATTCGTTACATTCAATCAAGTGAAAAGTTATCAGATCTATTCACGAAGGCACTTCCTACGACAGTATTCAGAAAGCATATATACAATATTGGGATGCGTCACCTCCGAAATATCTGAAGATTCAGTTGTGTCAACATGATGGGGAGTTTACGTGACTGCACTCTTTTTTCCTTACTATGGTTTTTATCCCACTGGGTTTTTCCTAGTAAGGTTTTTAACGGGTCAATATCAAAACACGTGATAAGGACATCCAAAAGGGGGAGTATTATGAATGTCAAATTTGGATGTCTACAAATTAGTCAATTTGGGTGTCTACAAATTAGTCAAGTTTGGATGTCTAATTGTGATTAGATATTATTATTTTAATCATTTCATTTGCCTATAAATAGTCTTGTAATCTTCATTGTAAAATACACACAAATATATACAAATTCTCTCTCAATTCTCTTTTCCCTAAATTAAGAAAATTATAGAGAAATAATAATTCCTATTAATATAAAATTAAGAGTTCATTTGGAGCAATTAAGGAGATATTCAAGGTTATTATCAAGGTAATTATTTAATTTAGTTTGTTAATGTTTCTTTTAATTTATAACAGCAATGACATTTTACCCCTCGAAGAAAATCTGAAAAGATACAATACCCCGATCCTTTTTTAAATTTAAAAAAAAACGACCTGATTTTTGTAGAAAGAGAATATTTTTTGGAATATAAGGGGTGGGTCTTATGTCTGATTTTACATGTGAGGAATCAGATTTCAAGATTTGTGATTAATCAGATTTTGGAGTAGGATTAGTCAAGAGAATTAAGATTTTTGATTTCGGGAATTTCGGATTTTTGGTGAAATCTGATTTGAGAAATTCAGATCTCACGTAGAGCATTCCAGATTTCTAGTCGCAGGAATTATCGGGTGAGATCTGGTCGCGATTTGGAGTTGATTTGGTTAAGTTAAGATAGAAATCTGTTTTCCTTGGCGTTGCGTGAAGTGCCGCGAGTTTTGAGTGAAACGCTGCGTTTTAGTGAGATCTGGATAGTTGAGAGTGCAACGCTTTTGTTTCGCATTTCCAGAATGTCTCTGGAAGACAACCTCATGACAATTCCAGTAGGAGTTCCTCTGCCGTCTGCCTGTGTAGAGTTTACCAAGATTACCTTGGGAAAGGAAATCAAAATTCCTGGAGTCACTGCAAGGACTTGGTTTTTGGCCAGTCTTCCACAGATCCCAGTCAACAACAAAGGGAAAGAGATTCTTGTGGAGAAAGACCCAGTGAAGGGTAATCCCGTGGAAGAGCATATTATGTTGGTTCTTGCAGACATTGAATGTCTTGTAAATCTACGGAAGAAGGTTATCGATGAAGTAGAACAATTCTTTTATTCTTTTAGTCGAAGAGGCTATCAAATTTGAAGATTGACGAGTCGTACTATGCAAAGGAGGAACTTGTGCTAACATGGGCTGAAGCAGAGTCAACAGGTGTAGCCCTTCAAAGGAAAGTGTATATATTGATGAAATATAGAGAAATGTTGCTGCGAAAATTCTTGGAGTCGAGGAAAATGAATTTTGTCCCAGGTGTTGGTGACTCCGCAGTTGACCTCAAAATTTTGGATCGGTTGTCAGATATTCATTCGTTTGTTTTGGAGGAATTAAAGAAGGAGACACAAGCACACGGTCTTTTGTGGAAGAAGACGTGTTGTTCTAAGATTTTTGAGGGTAGCCCACGCGATCGAGGTGCCGTAATTGCTAGAACCAATACCAATACTCTATCCAGATGCTGGATTAGAACAATGATCTTGGTTGATGGAGTTTGGGTTGTTGAACCTTGTGCTGATCAGTGGGTGAAAATCCCTAAACCAATTGTACAAAATGAAGTGCCTCGACAGCGTTCCTACGATGACACTCTACCTCCTATTAGTACATTTTTCAGAGTACTGAGGAAACAGTGGGCATATGTATGTTTGGAAGTTTGTGAATTCTTTGTCAGGGAAATTGCTTCCAGTGGGATCAATAAATTTTTGCAGATCACTGCCAGTTGTTCAACCAGTTTACAGTTTTGCTCCTCGCCATCCAACAGTGTTTTCTTTCCGACTATCTCAGTTTTGTACAGTTTTTCTTGATTACAGTTTATTCAGTAGGTTGCCTACAGAGGATATTCGCAGTTTTGTGGGCTCTATTGCTTCAGAGAGAACCATTTTGTGCAATGTACAGATTATTCGGGCTTGAGGGTCAGTTGCTCCCAGGATACATTTGTTAGATGAGCGTCCCTTGTCCGCTTCTACTTCAGATGATTCCGCTATGAATTTTGATGAAACCGATACAGCTGCTACCTTACCTTCTCTTCCAGTTGTTACTACTGAGCTTTCCACTTCTCTTGATGATCTCCGGATCCTTCTTTCAGAACGTTTTGACAATCAGGCAGAGGCTATCAGGCAAATTGATGATGCTCAGAGTGATGTGCTATCCAGGCTCCACTCTATTAAAAGAGACATTCTTGCCGCTCTGATGCAACAAGAGGAAGCCCTCCGGAACTTGATTAACACTGCTAGACAAGATGGCAGAACCCTCGATGATGCCCAAACGCTACGCTTCAATGAGTTTAGGAAAGTTGTTCTGGCTCAGAGTGTTTCTGCTTCTGCTGATATGATGGAGGCCGGGAAGGAGATTACAGCACTTGATGCCAAGGTCACATCGTTGGATGAGCAAGTGGCTGCTATCCGCAATGATTCATTAGAATTTCATGCCCAAGCCCAGCAGACTCTTAATATCATTATCGACCAATTGAGCGAGCTCGTTGCATATATCAATCGTGGGGGTAATGACAAAAAGGGGGAAGTAGTGAGTAGCAGCCGCCCTAAACCACCACCGGACTATCAAAACAGAGACAGTGACATTGCAGGTGGTGGTGGTGATACTAATAGAAGAATTATTGAAAGACTTATGACTGCCGATAGACAAAGACAACGAGAGAGGAGCAGACAGCAGACTCTTAATATCATTATCGACCAATTGAGCGAGCTCGTTGCATATATCAATCGTGGGGGTAATGACAAAAAGGGGGAAGTAGTGAGTAGCAGCCGCCCTAAACCACCACCGGACTATCAAAACAGAGACAGTGACATTGCAGGTGGTGGTGGTGATACTAATAGAAGAATTATTGAAAGACTTATGACTGCCGATAGACAAAGACAACGAGAGAGGAGCAGAGGGCACAGCAGTGGATCTTATAAGAGAAGAAGATACTAGATAGACCAGTTGTTGATTCCGTTGTATGAATCTTTTGTACTATTTATCAGTTAATGAAATTTATAATTTAAGCAGTCCGTGTGCAATTTATTTTTGCTCATTCTTTTATATCGGCTGCTAGTTTTGTCATCACCAAAAAGGGGGAAATTGTTAGGATAAAATTTATAGTTTTGGTGATAACAAAAAGTCAAGTTTAATTTGGACTTTCGGACGTTGATTGAGTATCCAGACGACATGTGTATTCAGATGATGAGTTACGGGGTTTCAGTAGTTGGTCTTCATTCAGTCGATGGGTTATTCAGACGCAAGGTATTTCTCTCAGTTGCATTTTCAGTCGACAGGAAATCCAGACGAGAGCTACAGTAAACCAGTCGTTGGGTAATTCAAAGCTACCAGTAAGTTGCATATTCAGACGTTGGCTACAGTGAAGAAATTTCAGACGCAGGGTATATTGATTCAGACGTGAGTTTATACAATCAGACGCAAGCTACAGTAGTGTTGGGGATCCGGATCCGCCCCCCGGCTAGGCAGCGGAAGAACAAGAAAAAGGCCGGGAGACGATCAATACGAAAAACAACAATTCAGTTACATAGGGCGTTTAGAATCACTACCTTGCTGGCACTTGTGCCTGGCTCCAACCGGTATTACAAGAACCCGGCTCTTCTCGGTAGATTGCGGTAGTTTACGCCAATCCGGTCCACGACCAGATCCGAGACTCCTTCGTCAGGCTGCACTAGAAGCGCTGACGAGATCAGCACGAACGAATACTCCTCGAAAAACCAGGCCGGAACAATTTCCGGCGAAGTTCGTCGGCGGCGGCGGCGGCGTGAGTTGAGAGGAGGGAGGCGGCTGGTTTTAGGGTTAGGGTTATGCAAATATTGTGTGTTCATTGAAGTCATTAAGTCTAAATAAATAGACTTAATGATGGACTTGGATCGGCCCAACGGGCCCCGGTCCAAATGACGATATCCATCGCTGCGACTTCATCGTAACTCCGATCGCCGATTAGATCGTACCGATCTATTCAGTTTCGAAACTGAATAATATAATCTGAAAAACCATTTTTCAGAACCCCAGTGCAAAATGACCGTTTTGCCCCTCAACAGCGGGAAACCCCCGTTTGACCCCTGTTGACTTTCAGGAAGTCGCACTTCCCGAAACCCTCTTCTCGTGCTCAACACATTGAGCTGAGTATCCGTACGGAAATCTCGAATCTAGTACTTGTGTGACCCTCAATGGTTCAGGGATACAGCTAGCCGTGGGCCCACAACCATTGTGGCTCCGGAATCACAATTCCGGACTTGCCCAACGGATCATGGTAAAGCGTCTAGCAACATCGCCCCATGATCCCCTAGGTATCACTGATAGTGCCTGCAAGAACCAGTCGGTCGTGGTTAGCGTAC
>KQ999045.1:4150-23945 GCA_001598015.1 Dorcoceras hygrometricum
GGTTAATGCTTTAGAAACATATGTATAAAATACAATATTTTATTTAGCCCCTTCATGCTACTATAACTAGTTATTTCGAATTTCTACTAATGGATTTAACTATGACCTCCAATTATATTAACTAATATAATCAACTTGCATAAAAATTAGTCTAAAAGCACACATCACCACAAAAGGAATATGTTATATATATAATTCTAAATTAATTTAATTGTTATTCTTATAAATAAAATGAAGTGAATTAATGAAATAAAAAATAAATGAGAATGTAGTAAACTGTGTGTTAAATATCTAGCTAATCCAATTTAAAATTCTAAAAAAAGTTTTTTATAATAATAATTTCATTATTTGTATAAGTTCGATAAAAAAACACACAAACTGAAACTATCGTTTACATATGATATAGAAAGAGAGAAAAAATTTATGAGATGTCAAATGTAATTTAGGATAGGAATTAAACTAATGTATTAAAAAATTAATGTCAATTAATACTTTTCTAAAATATGATATAGCAGGGACATGAATGAAAAAAATCAATTTAATTAACTCTCACTTCGTAGAGTCAAAATTTGTTGGCTTTAAAGTCAATTTATTATTAGACCAACTAATTGATAAATGATATATTCAACATATAATTTAAAATTCTAACATCACAATAAAAAAGTATTATCTTTAGTAACTCAAAATTAGATTTAATGCTATTATTCACAACTAAAACAAATAATATTGAAAAAATGAATTAGGAAAGTGATTAAAAAAATGAATTAGACGAATAAATGAATAAATTATGATATTAAATACGAAATGAAATTATTTGGCAAGTCTGCTTCTGATGGGAAAAATTAAGGAATTTAATCGCTTATTTGATATGATAAAATTAGATTAGAATAAATAATAATTAACCTATTAATTAAGAAGAGAATTAATCGAGAGAATCATTTATATAAAACTGAGTAAAAAACATTTACTTAATACGGGATGACTATAACCTCATAGGAATTTAACATCAATGGTAATTAATATAAAATAATACCTTTTACATACATTAATCAAGAAAAAAAATTATTGAACATAGTTTTACATAAAACATATTATTTAACTATACTACAACTCTTAACAAAAACAACATGAACAATTTCAAACATGTGATTAATTATATATACATAACAAGTTACAGAAATAATATATACATAAAGTTCAATCACAATTTTCTAAAATTCAATTTTTAAAAAATATTTAAACTTAGTTAACTTGTATTATATAAATTTGAGCCTTACGCATTACTGCACATGGTGCATACTAGTTATAAAACATGCAAACAGAAATTTTGTGGGATGTGTACAAAGTTGAAGAAGGAACGCAGAAATGGAACGTGAACAAAAGGAAAAGGTAAGATAAAAATAGTGCAATATCCTCAAACACACCAATATATAACTGTAAACCGACTGGCTGAAAATGTAAATGTGGATATGATTGCATAAACAGAGCCTCATAAGCACCTGTTGCCTGCGTTTCAGAGGGAGCTCAGCAAGAACATCTTTCTTGAGTCTACGAATCATCACTGTCGCTTTCATCAAATTGTGCAGCTCTTCATGATTACTTGCACCTTGATAGATTCCAAAAATGCCCTGAGACAACAAGAATACTAGTATCTTGATCTATCAGACTGGAGACATGAAAATAGACATTTTACTAGCACTGACTTACACCCTTGCAATATCGGTCACCATATTCGTGAACATTCTTATATACTTCAGGGTACAAGGCTTCCAACTACAATCCAAACGTCAATAAGAAGTTTCAATTATTTAAAATCATGAGCATGGAACTCAAAAATGATCCTGATGCTAAAAAAGTACCTGTTTGAATAGCTCAATTGGTCGTGACAGAGCAGGAGTTCCACTGAGCAAGACCGTGTATTGAGCTCTCTATAGATTGTCACTCATGAGCATATCAATAGTAGAATTCAGAAAAAAGGAAGAGGGTGAGGAGAAGAGAAGTTTCATTTGTTTTACATAAAAATAGTAAATCAAAATCCACATTGATCATACTGACTTAATAAGCAAGGATAACATTGAAAGAGGAATCTATGAGAAAACACCTTCTTCTCTATCTTCTTCTTTCCTTTTTGCATATTTCTTTTGCTTTTATCCACAAAAACTAGACCAACTACTATACTTATGTGCCAACAAAATATGCGAAACTTTCAACTGCAAAATACAGGCTTTCACGAAATCAAAGAACAAAAAAGTGTAATCATCTCCCCCATATCTGTTATGATGTTTTTATAATTCAATATTTAGAGATTTTCAATGATAAAGGTTAAGACAATGCATCCTATGCAATTAGGTGATAAGCAAGTGATAGAATGTGATTAAAACCAGTATCATCTTTCTTGCTTGATGTCATTCATATATGTAATCCCAGACGCAAATAATATACTCAACCAGAGATTGAACCTGCAATATAGGAAGGGAGGCGCACGTTCGTTTTGCGTGGGCATTCTTTAGGAAGTGTGATTCATCAGCAATCACAACCTGATTAAAAATACCAAATTGATAAACACCCTGTCCGATTCAGTATCCCCGTACGCCATAAGTACAACTTCTTAAAAATTCAATTGAGTTGTATCACATGTGTTGCACTCACATCATCAATGGGGCAACCCAAAAAATACAAAGAGATACATGTATGTAGTGGTTCGTGATCCATAGGTAAAGCATGACTGGCCACATAAATGAACATGTTGACATGTGAGATTTGCATGCACATAAGCAAAAGTCTAAGTTCAGACTCCGGGGTATTTATTCATATCCAAAATTGCATTTTAAGTTCTCATTTTACAATGCATACTACATGCAATAATCAGAAGTATGCTGCAAATAGTTATAATGGCACAACTGATAGGGATGGTGAAAAAAGCTTTGAGACCTTTGCTGGAGAAAATAGCGCGAGACCTTTGCTTAGAAAGTGTTTGAGATGAACTTAATTCAAAAGGTTACCTGAAATTTTGAAGCCAAAAGAAGATCCTGTAGCTTAGGTACAATATCATATGATATGATGTTAAAGACACCATCAAGATTGACTGAAGCTCTACTATTCGACTGCACAATTTTATATCCACCTCTATTCGAACCGCTCCACTGAGACAACACCACCTGCTAACAACTCCTCATCAGGTAATTTTCGTAGTTACACAAGCCCTGCGCACTCTTTCATAAACAAAGGGTATGGCTACATATGCTCTCAAAAAAGCAAATATGCATAAGTTTACGAGCTCGTTTTTTGAGTTAACTATGCAATTATTCATCAGTCATGAGATAATACAAATCGAATTGAAGAAACATATGCCAATCAACAACAAAGCGATGACACTTAAAAACCCAATAAATTTGTATTCAGTAACGTGGACAATGGTTAATAAGTAGATTTTATAATTCTCCAGCATTACTTTGATTCGTATCTGAAACTATAAACATAGCACATTTTTAAGCAGTTCTGAATAGTATACTTTTCTTTCCTGAACAGTATCCTTGATATTCTTAAAAGGCTAACATATTTTTCCACAGATTCATTCTATTCTCAGATAAGTGTGGTTATGCGTTGTATAATCCTACTAATTTATCTCCGGAAATTCATGAAAGGATGACCAAAAGTTAATTATTCTCTGGGGGGTTAACATAGCAATATTGAACAACAATCCAAAAAATAAGTGGTGAGATACCATGAGAAATCGAAGAAGAAGGTTGGATCAAAAGTAGAATATCATAAGGGGAAATAAATCAAACTTCATCATTCATATGACTCATCTTTCAGTTTTACTCTCTGGATTCGGTTTGGCTATTGTATAGTTTATCAATATGTGCTTTTGGTCCTTTCTTTATATATAAAACTGTGGAATTCCTGATTTCTGGCTATTTTCTAGCTGTAAATGTATCAGCTATAATTAATTCCTTTTGTGGAAAAATGGAAATACTATCTTCTATTTCTAGAGGATAATCATTCTAGATTTGTTACCTTGTTTTGTAGTGTGTATTTTAGGAAACATAATATTTGTAGTGTGTATTTTAGGAAACATAATATTTGTAGTGTGTATTTTAGGAAACATAATATTTGTAGTGTGTATTTTAGGAAACATAATATTTGTAGTGTGTATTTTAGGAAACATAATATTTGTAGTGTGTATTTTAGGAAACATAATATTTGTAGTGTGTATTTTAGGAAACATAATATTTGTAGTGTGTATTTTAGGAAACATAATATTTGTAGTGTGTATTTTAGGAAACATAATATTTGTAGTGTGTATTTTAGGAAACATAATATTTGTAGTGTGTATTTTAGGAAACATAATATTTGTAGTGTGTATTTTAGGAAACATAATATTTGTAGTGTGTATTTTAGGAAACATAATATTTGTAGTGTGTATTTTAGGAAACATAATATTTGTAGTGTGTATTTTAGGAAACATAATATTTGTAGTGTGTATTTTAGGAAACATAATATTTGTAGTGTGTATTTTAGGAAACATAATATTTGTAGTGTGTATTTTAGGAAACATAATATTTGTAGTGTGTATTTTAGGAAACATAATATTCTAACCCTAGAATTAGGTTTGGTTTTCCTGTATATATTCAGGCTTTGTTCTTTAGTGTATTAAGCAAGAAATAATAATTATTTCTTCAAATCGTATTCTTCTTTTCAACAGTTTTTAAATTCAGTTTTTTTAGTAAAAAAAATTCTTCCCTTGTAAATATGGTAATATTAATGAATTTTCTCCTCATTTTAGAGTAAATTATCAAATACAAAAATAAAATTTTTAAATATTTGTGTTTGGGTCATTGTCATGCATATGCAACACATGCGTGGAATACTCAATTTGGTAGTTGTCTGAAATTGAACTTGGTGTTTATATGGGTTGATGCATGCTGTCTATTTTTCATATTCTTCACCTCTACTTCATTTCCAGACTTTTGAGCATGCAATTATTTATTCTCGATTGTTTTGCATTATTACCTTTCAGATAGTGCAAGCTAGGTCTACGTGGATGAAAGAGCTACATGAAAAAACTAAGGACGAACCACAACTAATAGGAAGTGCTTCCCATTTGAAAGAAAGTTCTGATTATACACATGAAAACTTCAACTTATACGAAGACACTCATTCCAGGTATACATCAGGCAGGACTTCTCCTTTTGACCCTTCCACTCCCCATGAAAGAGGGGACAATGAGACTGAGAAACAACTATTTTGTGAAGTCCAGTACATTGACAAATCCATTGTCAATGAACATCCATCACCTAAACCCCTTGAAAAGGATATGGTTACGAGTCAATGTTTTGATAAACCAGCCTTGGATGATGACTATGACGACTGGCTAAAAGAAGACTCCGACTTAGTTGGGTATTCTGGCTCCATGATTATTGGAAATGAGGAAGACGTCTCGTTTAGTGATCTAGAGGACGATACTGATTACACTGCCCCTTTAAAACCCAAGACATTTATCACTGAGACAAGAACAACCACCAACACGTCATGAACTTCATTTTCATTTCACAAGTGTGTATATGATTCTGCCAGGGCAGACCACGGCTGCAGCATCTGTTGGAATTTACATGTCGGTGGCATTGCCCTCAGTTAATTTGTGCCGCAATGAGTGTGCATTACTTCTGCAAGAGTTACGGACATAAACCTATCTCTGAGTGTGCCTGGGGCTTCCACTGGTTGTCAATTAAAGACTGGAATTTATCCATCCAACAATCACCATTGGAGCAATCTTGTCCCATGGTGCCCAAGATTTCTGGCTTGGGGAATGCTGAAGATAAGAGTCTTGATAATTCAAGATTTCGGTTACTAACAGTACCAGTCCCATAACCGTGGAAAGGTATCTGTGATTCCTCATCCCTGAGCCTTTAGCCTTGCCCCATCAATTTTATTCAGTTTAATTTATGCCCTTCAGAGGTCATAGCTTGAATATGATAGGAGGGGAAAGAACTGTGATAATCTGTCTGTACGTGTAACTAGAAAATATGAATTATTGATTACTGAATAATATTCAGTCTTTATGTTATTTACCCCCTGTACTTGTATCATATGTTTCTTCTCTCTTGGATCAAATTAATAGAACATACATATACAGCCGTTGTGGAAGATATAATAACGCCTTTTCTGCTAAAGGGAAAAAGGAGATACCATGAAATTATGAGTTTTAGCGTCATAAAAAAATCACTTTTGTTGTTTCATACATTAGTGAAATAATGCAAGACTCGTCTATATATGTCATCCCTAAATCATGTAAAACTATGTATGGTTAACATGGGTACAAAGGGGTCCGATTAGTTAAAGGGACAAAAAAAAGTTAGAAAATTAATATATTGTAATGGGAATTAGAAGCCCAATTAAAACATACTTCCACTAAATTTATTCCTTCTTTTGGGCTTTAATCATTTCTTTTCCACAAAAGTTGCAAATTACTCCAACTTTTTAGGTCTTATTTAATTTGATACCAAAAATTAATCAATTCCAAGCACATGGTACCTACTTCCATCGGTTGAAAACTAATGCACCTCACTTTAACCAGAATTTTCGATTTTTTGTGGGTGATTGTTTAAAAACATCAAGTTTCGTCCTCTCATTAACATTTGATTATGACTCTTATCAAGAAAAACGAAAGGAGAAAAAGGACTTTGAATCATCATTCATTTATGTGCTTAGATAAAATGCAAGAAAATTTCATTTTATTTGGTATATGCAAGTGCGTCTATTTATGACGTGTGTATAGAGTTCCTCCACTAATGTGATGTTTTAATATTTCTGTATTTTGGCTCGATTCTTCGTCATTAAGCTAATTATCCTAAAAACAGAGCCCCACCTGATTAAAGCAAAGAATATGACCTCTAAAACATTCCATGTCAAAGATTCATGGAATAAACTCTTTGCATGGTTTCACTTTTTTAATTAGTTTTTCCGAATGTTTCACAACCAAGCACATCCGCGTCGGCAACAAGCTATGTAGTTCACAAAACTTTCACCTTAGATTTTGGTCCATTAAATCTTGTTGAATATCTATTTCTTGTTCATGTTTAATTTTTATTTAAAACTCAAAACAAACCATGTCAAATTGTCAATCTCCAACTCGACCCTTTGAAATTCATAACTAAATAAAAATGTTCATGAATATAGTATTTTGAATCTTCAATTAAAATTTTATTTTTGCTAAAAAATTATTATTGAAACCATATTTGAAAAAGAAAAAGAACTATCCAGCGAGTGTGTAGGATTGAATATGTTAAGTAGGACCCATAGAGCACTGCCAAAATCTCAATAAATACCCCTCCCCTACTCCATACTTCTTCCCTTTTCCCCTCCTAACCTCCCTTCCCTACCTATCTTTTGAAAATTAAAAAGAAGAAATGATGTCTGCCCAAAACCCGGTTCGTCTCCGACTACCGGTTCTCCAGCATGATCTGACTCCAACTCAATTTCACGATCTCTTCTCCATACTCCAACCAGAAACACTAAACCGTTCCGATACGCCCCGGTCGGTGCATTCGGACGAAGAGAAGAGGCGCCGGCGGATGATTTCGAACCGGGAATCAGCCCGACGGTCCCGAATGCTAAAGAAGAAGCGTTTAGAGAACCTAACGAACGAACTTGATCGCTTGAAACTCAAAAACCGAAATCTGAAATACCGGTTTCACGTGCTCACAATCGAGTTCCACTCGGTCCAGAGAGAGACCAACCGGCTTCAATCACAGGCAACCTATCTCCAACAAAAACTCACATGCTTACGGCAAATCTTGTCAACCATGCAGCTACAGTGAATTTTGTCTGTTGCATATGCATGGATTATTGCCATGCATTCTTGGAATAAGGTCACTGTATTTAATATAATGCACATCATCACTGTGTATATATAAAATATATATGGTTAAAAAGAGAGGATAATCGCTAGCTTTGTTCGCTAAGTTGGCTGTTGCTTTTTTTGCCTCCTTGCAAAATGACCATGTAAATACTAGGTTGAGGCATCTGCCCTCGTTATGTTTGTTTTATTATATATAGTTTCATTCGATTAATATTCAATGTGTTGTTATCAGTTCGATATATTAATTATATGCATTCAATATATTTCACACAAGGAAACAATTGGTTTCATGGGATTCAAAATAAGGATAACTTCTCCGGCTTCACGGATTCGATTCTAGTGTAGAGCATATTCTCTACTGAAATATTGTCCGGTAATATTTTGGGAGTTAGTCCGTTATATAAGTCTTTTCTCCCGAGCCCCTGCCTACTTGTATATATCTCTTGATTTAAACATGTATCAACCAAAAGACCTCTGGCCTATACAGGGGTTAGCTCTTTAATAGGCTAACCTTTATAAAAAGACAAAGGAAAATCTTTACTCATATTACTCAGTTTGTAGTAGTTGTAACCTACAAAATGAACAAAGTATTAGAGGTGCTAGAAATTAATCGACTAAAACTCTCCGGCAAAGTCAGCAGTATCATATATTCCTAATTATATGTATAGTAAAAGTATATGATTTGAAATGTAGTATGTAATGCCCTATCATATGCGTTAATAGGAGATAAATCCCTGATGACATACTCAAATTGATGTCCAGTCCCTATATTTTCATATCAACTCATGTTTCACCATTTCACTTAATTTCTTATTTCCTCTTAGTAGTTCTTCCCTTCACAGTCTCCCTCCTCATTTCTTGAAATCCTACATCCCCAAGCCACAGAAACTATCATCGTCGACTCCCATCGAGCGACATAGCCTTACCACGTGTGCATAGAGTCAGAATCAATGGAAATCCATTTTTCCGATCTATTAATTTTCCCATTATCTCGAGCTGTCACAGGCGTCCTCTTTAATTAAATTGATTTTCCCATTATAATTTTAACATACTTATACGACTCGACTTCTAAAAGCCACCGACTAAATGAACCAACCAACCTGTGGCACCACGGAAAAGATTTTGAATTGGTTGTTTCCCATACTTTCACCATATTCCCATGTTATGATTTTGAAGGAAGGAGTGAGTTTCTGCAAGTTTTTTTGAAATCTTTTGTTTGATTTCTCATAGTTTTTATGCGATTTGTGATAGCTTGGAGGGATGTTGTATGGTTTCATGTTTTATTCTAGTGTATTTAATTTTCGTTGTTTCAACCGGTGTCTTATTTGTTCCCTTTTTATTTCAGTTATTTGATCACACGATGAACAAAGAAGCATATTCAAACTTCTGCCAATTGATTTTACTTTTGTTGGAAAATGGGCAAGGTCCAAATTAATTAATCGAGTTATAATCGTCCGATGAAAGTCGAAATTGACTTGAAAACTTGAATTTACATTTCGAGTAGATATTTTTGGAATATTAATTTGCTCAAAACCGATTTTAGATGAATTAAAAATTAATAAAGCAATTAAAGCCCATTTAAAGGGAATTGTCAGCTGTCCCACATCGGGAAAATAGCCTGGTCAAACTTTCCTTATATATGACTTCGTATTATGTGTAAATAATTAATACAAGTCGTAATAGACTCGAGAAGGTGCTTCGAGGGCGAGTAGGTGCAAAGCACCTACGAGCCCGTGCCCCTGTCGAAGCCGGAGCACGTGCACGTCGCACTGTCGCAATGGGCGCTTTGAGGCGCACTATGCACTTTGCACGTACGCATCATCGCGAGGAGCACTGAGGAGCTCTTAAATTTATGCTCGAGTGACACGGGATGACTAGGCAGTGACGTGGCTACGATGTGGCCACAGTGGCGGATGAGTGGGCAGTGACAAGCTGAATGATATCAACCATTGGATCGGTTATATATTGAAGGGGTGTGATGAATCGCGAAAAGTTGCGATCTGAACCATTGGATGGATTGTGAAAAGACACGATCCTGGCCGTTGGTGAAACGATGCAATCTGAAGCGTCTGATCTATGATCAACGGATGCGATTGGTTCAATCATAGGGTTGCATGGTGAAGAGTCATGATCCTTCAGAATGGACACAATCTGGACCATTGGATGTAGATCCAATGGCTACAGATCAATTCATTCCTAAGAGTTGTGACTATTCACGAAATGCCCCCTGCCTCTTCATACTCTATAAATAGAACCCAAGTCTGAATAGAATAGACCAAGCAATCCTGCATTCTCATTTTCTCTCAAACTCCATACTTCTCTATATTCTGAGTCCAAAGCATCTTATAGTTCGCTGATCTCGTAATTTGGTGTGCTCCTACTACGAGAAGTTCGTCGTTGTATCTTGAGAAACGATTGCCAATAAACCGTAAGCACCTGAGGGGGGGGCAAAATCGTTTTAAAGAAATAGTGTTCAACACTATCCTCGACGATCACAAGTCTGCATTCGAATAAAAGTTCCTACAACTTTTTGTCTCCCTCAGTTTTGTTTTTAAATATATTTGGATAAGTCCTTGATTGGGTATCGTAGATGAGATGCGGTTTCTTATGGTAAAGTTCTTCTCTCTATATTTTGTGGAATATTGTTGTTTCAAATGACATTACAGTGATGCAAAAGTTCTTGTATTAAGCCTTGAGTTTGGACCCCATACATCAGGGATCCGAGGCCCTTAAGCTGTCAGAACACCTTTGTCACAATGTGATCATCACTTGCAGAAACATCTCTTGATCCGAGGTGACCATCGGCTCATGTAGGAATACCTTTGCACCTCTTGCAGTACCTATGCACCTTTTGCAGGAACACCTATTGACCCGATGTAACCATCACCTCTTGCAGGGACACATCTTGCCCCGAGGTGACCATCACAAGCTCGAGTCAAGAAGACCGAACAAGCGTCTAAACTCCCGAGAACATCCTATTATTCCCAACAACCACACATTGGATGACACGCTACGAATACGCATTGAACTAGACTGGAGGAGACAATCTCGCTTGGGAAATAGTCAACGTGTGTGCAATACAAGGCGCAAGAAGCGCTCCAGCACGTCACACGTCGGGTAATACACCCGCAACGATCGCCTAATCCCTCTATAAATACCTATATATGCTTCGTTCTACATCCATTCCCACACAAGCTCTCCGCATTATATTCACACTTGCGCTTTATTCCCGAGCACTCGACCTAACTTAAATATCAGAGGGGTTTCGTCGGAAACACTTATTGAATTCAGCCTCGAGTTTGGATTGTGATGTTTATGCATGTTCGTGGGTGAATTTCTATACTTTATGATGAAGGAGCTATAAAAGAGATTTTCACAATGAACAATATCGGAGCATGTATGTCCGCAACTAGTTATCTCATAATAATGGGATGCTTAATACAATTTGAAGATTTAAATTTTTTTCATGTGGATGTCTTGAGGGAGAAAGTATATATACATTTGTACATTTCATGTTTTGGATGAATGTATAATGATATGAATGTTTGTAAATACAATTAATATAATTTGAAGCTATGTTTGTTCAAAGTTTAGTTTATTTGGAACTAATGCTAAATTTGTTCTAGCAACTTCATTTATATTGTACAAACCATAACATGGGAATATGGTGAAAGTATGGGAAACAACCTCTACAAAGTTTTCATTTACCAAAAACAAAGCCCTAAAGCCATCTTCAACCCATTGCACTATCTTAGCGTAAGACTAACTTCAAAATAGTGTAATTTGTACACTAAATATAAAATTCATCTTCAACCCATCAACTTCAAATTCAACGCTAAAAGGAATATTTTCGGAATATTCTATAATATTTTATTTATTACAAATAATATTTATTCCACAAAATAAATTTTAACATATTAAATAAAAAAATACATTAATATTATATTTTTCCATTGTTATTGAATTATTAACCGTAGTTATTCATTTATACAAATAATAATATGTAATTATAAAAATTGTATAAAAAATTTCAAACTTGAATTTTATTATTTTAAATAGTGATACATATTAAATACAATTGTGAAACTAAAAAAATATATATCCAAGTGGTATTTTAAATATATGTACAACATAAATCGAATCAATGAATTAAATTTACAATATTATTATCGAAAAATGGAATGTTCCACCAGATTCTATAATGAATTATAACACACCACCAGCTTTCAACTAAATTATACATTAAATTACGTATCACTATAAAATTCATCTTAAGATAAATTTAAACCATAACAAGAATCATTAAATAAACTAAAATATAGCTTGTGAAATAGGAACAAAACACAAATATCGAACTTATAACTAATTGAATTACTATATAAGTCCCACAAATGATCGATTAGTGCATCACGTAGTGAGAAATGAGCCTCTCTATCTTTAATTTTTTTAAATCGAGAAATTATTGAAATCTTATGTTTTGATTTGTAACAATTTCCACATTCAGATGTGGTGCTTCCATCAACATCTTTTCCACAAGATTCTTGTTTCATTGCAAAATATTTTTTTTTCGGACCGCGTGGATCATGAATTGTTTGCACAAGAGTTGACCATTTCGGATATATGCCATCAGCTAAGTAATATCCTTGATGATTCTCTTTTCCACCAATAAAGTAATGTGCCGGAGGAGCGATACCTTGTGCAATATTTGAAAATAGATTGGACGCCTCAAAACATTAATGTCGTTATTAGATCCTGGCATGCCAAAAAATGCATGACATATCCAAAGATCATTATCAGCAACCACTTCCAAGATAATTGTCGGAGATCCACTACGGCCTGCATACTGTCCTGCCCATGCCGTGGGGCAATTTTTCCATTTCCAATGCATGCAATCGAGGTTTCCCAGCATTCCAGGAAAGCCACGTTTTTCACCGATATGCAGTAGCCTATCAATATCGGAAGAGGTAGATGACCTTAAGTATCGCTCTGCAAACACCTCTAAAACAGATCGACAAAAACGTTGAAGACATTGAATTGTGGTAGATTCTCCAATCTTTATATATTCATCAGCAGCATCAGCCGATGTACCATATGCCAACATCCACATTGCAGCTGTAATTTTCTGATTAGTTGAAAGTCCAACTCGACCGAGACCATCAACTCGTTGTGTGAAGTAATGGTCGTGATTCTTCACAGCATCAGCAATACGAAGAAAAAGTCTTCGTGATATCCGAAAACGTCTCCTAAACATCATTTCACTATATCTTGGATGCTCAGCAAAATAATCGTTGAATAGATTACGATCTGCCATTTCACGATCACGTTGAATAACGATATGACCGGGAATCGATCCGCCATGTCTAACTTCGACTTCATTTTGCTCGACATATGTAGCCGCTAAAACTGTGTTATTAGCAGCTACAATCCCTAATAAGTTTTCTGTTTCATTAAGAGACTCAAATTGATTTTGAAGGTATGAATCGAACTCATCCTCCGAAGTAGATGATGATGAATGGTAGAAATGAAAATTTTGATAATTCATGATGTAGATTGATTGTCTGAATTGATTCCCTTCTCGTAGCCATATTATATAAGAACACTTCATTGTTTCATATGCATTGTAATCTTATATCCAAGAAATTTAATCCAATTTACACACTGTTCGATTAGATTTCATTCAATTATCATCATACGATCTTTATCTTTTATCCAAGAAATCTAATCCATTTTGCACACCATTCGATTAGATTTCATTCAATCATCACCTTTCGATCATTATCTTTTATCCAAGAAATCTAATCCATTTTGCACACCGTTCGATTAGTTTTCATTCAATCATCACCGTACGATCATTATCTTTTATCCAAGAAACTAATCCATTTTAGCACACCGTTCGATTAGATTTCATTCAATCATCACCGCACGATCATTATCTTTTATCCAAGAAATCTAATCCACTAAACATGTGCAGATGAAGAATAATAATACTCAATCGGAGAAAAATGTTTATATTATCTTGTACATAATCCGGAATATTGACTAAATATTATAGTATATAAAAAATGTGGTGTTCACTCATATGCATATTTAAGTAGTTGCATATATTAGATGAGCTTTTCTCAAGATTGGGCATTAAGAAAATGTTGAGTTAAGCGCGCATGAGTAAGAAAAGTACTGAGATGAGCGACCTCATGGGAAGCTCTCGTACGTCAAGCTGCTGACGTTGCCGCTTGCCGCTTAATTTGGTTGGCCAGTGGGTTGTAAAAGTAAGATGTTAGATCTTAACAGGAAATATTATCTCTGCTGGAGAAAGGACCGACGGTCGAAAAAGGGTAAGACTGATCTAAGGACAATGAGACAGCACCAACAGTTAGACACGCACCTCCTCGGACTCATGTGCCTAACAGCAAAATCCTAACGTACACAATAGGTGCACTCTGTACCATATTATAAGAAAATAAAGTTGCACATTGGCTAACAACTATAGCTTTTGGTCTAGTGGTAAGCGTTTGATCCTAACAATTGACATCGGAGCGAGGTTAGTGGTTGAATTTCCCAAGAAGAATTTTCTATATTTCTTGGAAGGGATTTTTGAGTTAAGCGTGCATGTGTGAGAGAAGTACTGAGATGAGTGACCTCCTAGAACTCTCATACGCCAAGCTACTGAAGTTGCGCCACTTGATTTGGTTGGTCAAGCGGGATGTAAAAGTGAGACGTCTGATCTTAACGGAAATAATATCTCTACCAGGGATAGTACCAACGGTCCGGAAAGGGTAAGACCGATCTCTAAGGAAAAATGAGACAGTACAGTAGTTAGACGCATAATATTCAATCACGGAATAAGTTCTAGAAAATCTGAAACATTTGAGCACATGTTATGGTTTCTTAGTCTAAACATGTGCAGATGAAGAATAATAATACTCAATCGGAGAAAAATGTTTATATTATCTTGTACATAATCCGGAATATTGACTAAATATTATAGTATATAAAAAATGTGGTGTTCACTCATATGCATATTTAAGTAGTTGCATATATTAGATGAGCTTTTCTCAAGATTGGGCATTAAGAAAATGTTGAGTTAAGCGCGCATGAGTAAGAAAAGTACTGAGATGAGCGACCTCATGGGAAGCTCTCGTACGTCAAGCTGCTGACGTTGCCGCTTGCCGCTTAATTTGGTTGGCCAGTGGGTTGTAAAAGTAAGATGTTAGATCTTAACAGGAAATATTATCTCTGCTGGAGAAAGGACCGACGGTCGAAAAAGGGTAAGACTGATCTAAGGACAATGAGACAGCACCAACAGTTAGACACGCACCTCCTCGGACTCATGTGCCTAACAGCAAAATCCTAACGTACACAATAGGTGCACTCTGTACCATATTATAAGAAAATAAAGTTGCACATTGGCTAACAACTATAGCTTTTGGTCTAGTGGTAAGCGTTTGATCCTAACAATTGACATCGGAGCGAGGTTAGTGGTTGAATTTCCCAAGAAGAATTTTCTATATTTCTTGGAAGGGATTTTTGAGTTAAGCGTGCATGTGTGAGAGAAGTACTGAGATGAGTGACCTCCTAGAACTCTCATACGCCAAGCTACTGAAGTTGCGCCACTTGATTTGGTTGGTCAAGCGGGATGTAAAAGTGAGACGTCTGATCTTAACGGAAATAATATCTCTACCAGGGATAGTACCAACGGTCCGGAAAGGGTAAGACCGATCTCTAAGGAAAAATGAGACAGTACAGTAGTTAGACGCATAATATTCAATCACGGAATAAGTTCTAGAAAATCTGAAACATTTGAGCACATGTTATGGTTTCTTAGTCTAAACATGTGCAGATGAAGAATAATAATACTCAATCGGAGAAAAATGTTTATATTATCTTGTACATAATCCGGAATATTGACTAAATATTATAGTATATAAAAAATGTGGTGTTCACTCATATGCATATTTAAGTAGTTGCATATATTAGATGAGCTTTTCTCAAGATTGGGCATTAAGAAAATGTTGAGTTAAGCGCGCATGAGTAAGAAAAGTACTGAGATGAGCGACCTCATGGGAAGCTCTCGTACGTCAAGCTGCTGACGTTGCCGCTTGCCGCTTAATTTGGTTGGCCAGTGGGTTGTAAAAGTAAGATGTTAGATCTTAACAGGAAATATTATCTCTGCTGGAGAAAGGACCGACGGTCGAAAAAGGGTAAGACTGATCTAAGGACAATGAGACAGCACCAACAGTTAGACACGCACCTCCTCGGACTCATGTGCCTAACAGCAAAATCCTAACGTACACAATAGGTGCACTCTGTACCATATTATAAGAAAATAAAGTTGCACATTGGCTAACAACTATAGCTTTTGGTCTAGTGGTAAGCGTTTGATCCTAACAATTGACATCGGAGCGAGGTTAGTGGTTGAATTTCCCAAGAAGAATTTTCTATATTTCTTGGAAGGGATTTTTGAGTTAAGCGTGCATGTGTGAGAGAAGTACTGAGATGAGTGACCTCCTAGAACTCTCATACGCCAAGCTACTGAAGTTGCGCCACTTGATTTGGTTGGTCAAGCGGGATGTAAAAGTGAGACGTCTGATCTTAACGGAAATAATATCTCTACCAGGGATAGTACCAACGGTCCGGAAAGGGTAAGACCGATCTCTAAGGAAAAATGAGACAGTACAGTAGTTAGACGCATAATATTCAATCACGGAATAAGTTCTAGAAAATCTGAAACATTTGAGCACATGTTATGGTTTCTTAGTCTAAACATGTGCAGATGAAGAATAATAATACTCAATCGGAGAAAAATGTTTATATTATCTTGTACATAATCCGGAATATTGACTAAATATTATAGTATATAAAAAATGTGGTGTTCACTCATATGCATATTTAAGTAGTTGCATATATTAGATGAGCTTTTCTCAAGATTGGGCATTAAGAAAATGTTGAGTTAAGCGCGCATGAGTAAGAAAAGTACTGAGATGAGCGACCTCATGGGAAGCTCTCGTACGTCAAGCTGCTGACGTTGCCGCTTGCCGCTTAATTTGGTTGGCCAGTGGGTTGTAAAAGTAAGATGTTAGATCTTAACAGGAAATATTATCTCTGCTGGAGAAAGGACCGACGGTCGAAAAAGGGTAAGACTGATCTAAGGACAATGAGACAGCACCAACAGTTAGACACGCACCTCCTCGGACTCATGTGCCTAACAGCAAAATCCTAACGTACACAATAGGTGCACTCTGTACCATATTATAAGAAAATAAAGTTGCACATTGGCTAACAACTATAGCTTTTGGTCTAGTGGTAAGCGTTTGATCCTAACAATTGACATCGGAGCGAGGTTAGTGGTTGAATTTCCCAAGAAGAATTTTCTATATTTCTTGGAAGGGATTTTTGAGTTAAGCGTGCATGTGTGAGAGAAGTACTGAGATGAGTGACCTCCTAGAACTCTCATACGCCAAGCTACTGAAGTTGCGCCACTTGATTTGGTTGGTCAAGCGGGATGTAAAAGTGAGACGTCTGATCTTAACGGAAATAATATCTCTACCAGGGATAGTACCAACGGTCCGGAAAGGGTAAGACCGATCTCTAAGGAAAAATGAGACAGTACAGTAGTTAGACGCATAATATTCAATCACGGAATAAGTTCTAGAAAATCTGAAACATTTGAGCACATGTTATGGTTTCTTAGTCTAAACATGTGCAGATGAAGAATAATAATACTCAATCGGAGAAAAATGTTTATATTATCTTGTACATAATCCGGAATATTGACTAAATATTATAGTATATAAAAAATGTGGTGTTCACTCATATGCATATTTAAGTAGTTGCATATATTAGATGAGCTTTTCTCAAGATTGGGCATTAAGAAAATGTTGAGTTAAGCGCGCATGAGTAAGAAAAGTACTGAGATGAGCGACCTCATGGGAAGCTCTCGTACGTCAAGCTGCTGACGTTGCCGCTTGCCGCTTAATTTGGTTGGCCAGTGGGTTGTAAAAGTAAGATGTTAGATCTTAACAGGAAATATTATCTCTGCTGGAGAAAGGACCGACGGTCGAAAAAGGGTAAGACTGATCTAAGGACAATGAGACAGCACCAACAGTTAGACACGCACCTCCTCGGACTCATGTGCCTAACAGCAAAATCCTAACGTACACAATAGGTGCACTCTGTACCATATTATAAGAAAATAAAGTTGCACATTGGCTAACAACTATAGCTTTTGGTCTAGTGGTAAGCGTTTGATCCTAACAATTGACATCGGAGCGAGGTTAGTGGTTGAATTTCCCAAGAAGAATTTTCTATATTTCTTGGAAGGGATTTTTGAGTTAAGCGTGCATGTGTGAGAGAAGTACTGAGATGAGTGACCTCCTAGAACTCTCATACGCCAAGCTACTGAAGTTGCGCCACTTGATTTGGTTGGTCAAGCGGGATGTAAAAGTGAGACGTCTGATCTTAACGGAAATAATATCTCTACCAGGGATAGTACCAACGGTCCGGAAAGGGTAAGACCGATCTCTAAGGAAAAATGAGACAGTACAGTAGTTAGACGCATAATATTCAATCACGGAATAAGTTCTAGAAAATCTGAAACATTTGAGCACATGTTATGGTTTCTTAGTCTAAACATGTGCAGATGAAGAATAATAATACTCAATCGGAGAAAAATGTTTATATTATCTTGTACATAATCCGGAATATTGACTAAATATTATAGTATATAAAAAATGTGGTGTTCACTCATATGCATATTTAAGTAGTTGCATATATTAGATGAGCTTTTCTCAAGATTGGGCATTAAGAAAATGTTGAGTTAAGCGCGCATGAGTAAGAAAAGTACTGAGATGAGCGACCTCATGGGAAGCTCTCGTACGTCAAGCTGCTGACGTTGCCGCTTGCCGCTTAATTTGGTTGGCCAGTGGGTTGTAAAAGTAAGATGTTAGATCTTAACAGGAAATATTATCTCTGCTGGAGAAAGGACCGACGGTCGAAAAAGGGTAAGACTGATCTAAGGAAAATGAGACAGCACCAACAGTTAGACACGCACCTCCCCGGACTCATGTGCCTAACATCAAAATCCTAACGTACACAATAGGTGCACTCTGTACCATATTATAAGAAAATAAAGTTGCACATTGGCTAACAACTATAGCTTTTGGTCTAGTGGTAAGCGTTTGATCCTAACAATTGACATCGGAGCGAGGTTAGTGGTTGAATTTCCCAAGAAGAATTTTCTATATTTCTTGGAATGGATTTTTGAGTTAAGCGTGCATGTGTGAGAGAAGTACTGAGATGAGTGACCTCCTAGAACTCTCATACGCCAAGCTACTGAAGTTGCGCCACTTGATTTGGTTGGTCAAGCGGGATGTAAAGACGTCTGATCTTAACGGAAATAATATCTCTACCAGGGATAGTACCAACGGTCCGGAAAGGGTAAGACCGATCTCTAAGGAAAAATGAGACAGTACAGTAGTTAGACGCATATCTCCCCAAAATCATGGGCCTAATAGCCCAACCCTAACACATATAATATGTTCACTCCGTGCTACCATAATTATAAAGAAATAAAGCGAATATACATATGATTTATATACTATAATATATGCTCAATTCTCTTAATATGTACCAGATTTTAAAGAACTATTCTCTAAATGAGTATTACCAGAAAATGATTGCAGCTGTACGTGCTCCAACATTGTTCATTGTGCAAATCTTTGTTATAGCTCCATTGTCACAAGCATAAAAATTTGCCCACAAACATGTATAAACATTGTAATACAAACTCAAGGCTGAATACAAGAACTTTTGCATCACTATATTGCAATATCATTTGAAACAACAATGATCCATTGAGAAACTTTACCATTAAAAATTGGAGCTCGTCTACGATGCCCAACGAAGGACTCGATCCAAATATATTTCAATAACAAAACT
>KQ999046.1:0-24145 GCA_001598015.1 Dorcoceras hygrometricum
TTCAGGCTCAAGATGTATGCATGAATGCCATTCAATATCAATGCATAAAGCATATAATGCATAATACGTGAAACAAAGCATAACTCAGTCAATTTCACAATTCAATTTCACGTAAGCCACAGAATCGCAATTCATAACGATGAAGAATAGCTATGTTCAAGTTCAACTGCTAAGGGTTGCTCAATCGTACCTTAAAAGATCAAACTACCTTAAACCGGTTTACAATCAACGGCTAGCAACTAGCTCAAACTTACTGCCTTGGAAACTTCCACGGCAAATTCCTTCCAAAAAATCCTAGAAGCTTAAATTGCTCAAAACAGCCGTTTCGCGTTCTCACTCCTGCTCAACACAGCCTCCAAAATTGGTAAGAAAAGAAAGGTCTTCTCAAGAGGTTTCCAACGCTACCAAGAACTCGAAAGACGGAGGTTGGAATCAACGGAAAATTGCAAAATAAAGTGACGGTGAACAGTAGCTAAAATCGAGGGTTTCGAGTTTGAGGATAAGAAATATCAGGTCTGGAATGCTCTAAGTGTAAATCAACACTTATATAAATATCCTCTACTCAAAAGCTACCAAACAAGTCCAACACCGACAAAAACAGATATCTACAATTTAAAAAGTCGCAGAACAGATCTCTCGCGCTAACAATTCTCGCACAAGCCTCAAAACGACGTCGCATGGGCAAAACAGATCTTAGCGCTAAAAGCAACAGATCTCACGCCCGTGCGCAACTTCAAAACGACGGCGTACAGGCACCAGATCTGCTTACGTCACCATCAGACTTGCTTACGCCATCAGATCTACCGCGCAACTCTCGAATGAACGCTACACGCTTCTAACAACAGATCTGCTTACGCCATCCACCAGACCTGCTGACGTCACCCTCAAGCGTTGCCAGATCTCTCGCTACGACCCAAATGCGATCACCAACCAGCTACGCTTACGTCACACATGAGAGATGCTGACGTCATGAGATCTGAATTTCAAAAGAACAACGCATTCATCTCTCACGTTCTTCTCGACCACCAGACCTCTCCAAAACGACACCGTTTTATCAAAATTTCTCGGTGCTTTTCAAAATGCTAAGGAGATACAGATCTCATTCAAAATCCAAACAATTCTCACTAACATAAAAACGACCAGATCTCAGGAACCCAGATTTCTAAATCAATTCGAACAGATTCCACCAAAAATCGAAATTCCAGAAATCTAAATTCTTAATTCTCGTGATTAATCTAACTCAAAATCCAATTAATCACTAATTAGAAATCTGAATCCTCACAAGTGAACAACTTCTTCTTCGTCTTATTTCTTCCAGCAGACTTCATAGATTCTGTTCCATATCACATTTTCGCATGAGGCCTGTGCTGTTCCCTCCGAAACGGTCCAACGAGCAAGACTCACTGCTACGCAGTGAGCTCCTCCGTTTTTGGCCAAATTCCTTCGTTTAGGCCTCCGAAAATACGATTTACTCTTTTCAGCCCTTGGTCTGCTACGGTATCAGCTTCAGCTTCTTCTGTTATAAATCCAGCTAACATCTGCACACTTAGTAGAGACATTAGTAACACAATAAATAGGTTTTGTGTAATTCAAAATACATTCCGGATCTGTTATCCAGATCCATCAATCTCTCCCTTTTTGATTTACACAAAACCCTATATGTTGATCCGATTGAAATTAGGATCAAAAAGAAAGATTAGCAGCAAGAGCGCGTTTGTTAAAAACCTTTCGAAATTTTGCTCGCTGCTGATACTAACTTGAGCTGCAATAGCTCGTTGTTCTTGAACATTTAAAATCACAAGAGCACCGGAGACAGATCTGGTATGATTTAAAAATCATGCGGAAAATACTAGAACTGAATCCTATATTTTAAAACAACTCAAACAGATTTATGTACAACATAAATCTGTTCGAGACTTGTGCTTGTGTGCTGCTGAAAAGTGATGCTAAGTGCTGAATTGCGTATGCTAAGATAAATGCAAGTGCTGATTTATGCTTATGCGTGTATGCGTGCTAAATTAATTGCTTGCTGAATGAATAACAGAATACGATACAACACAGCATATTTGTTTATGGAAGTTCGGATATCAACATCCTACATCTCCCCTTCTTCCACCTCAGAAGGATCCACTACTTCACAAATGCACATCAGCCGCAACTGTGTGACTAACTACATACACAAGAGTTTAACGTCTTCATGCTTGGACGGGATCTGTGAACATATTTCGAGATTCATTCACAAACAGATGTGAATGAATCCGGGTGTGTGAGATTGATACAATTAAGCTCTCATCTCTCTGTTTTTCTCACACACGAGGGAAATGCTCTAACAAGCTAATTCTAGCTACACTGTCAACTGCAATGAAACTCTCTCTCGAATGATTAGTTGACAGCTTCACTTCAGATTATTTTCCCTCTGTTGGTGCACTGTATAATCAATGAATATTTCCCACAGTATTGTAGTTGCACCAACTGAACGAACGCATAGCGTCTCGTTCACTATACTCCACCTCACCACTTCTTCAATTGGCGTTGCCTCCAATATATAGCCTCTGTAAAATACTTCCCGTTGGAAAGCTTCCAAAAACTCTTCAGCGCTCCAGAAGGCTGTCTTGTCTTCTTTCCACTTTAATGCAACGCTCCTCTGTAAAGTAAAAGTACTTGCGTCCTTTACTTTTGCAGGCTACTGTCGCTTTCGCCATTTTGAATTAAGCTCAGCAGTTGACATCCAATTTTGATAATTCGTCAACTGCTTCGCTGCTGATTAATTCCTACGACTGCTGCACTTTGCTCCTTCTCTTCTAGCGACTGGATTTCACAACGACTGGAAGCGTAGCAACAGCTGATGCAAATAAGCTCTCGACTGGAAGTACTGTTGCTACCTGCTGATTCTTCGCGCCTGCTGATTATTTCCATCGCAACATCTTCCTGCTGAATATTAGCGCAAGAGCAAAACGCTGTCGTATCAACTTATGTAAACGACATCGTTTTGCTATCGCTAACTCCAATAGCATCTGCTGATGAACAGTGACTCTCTGCTGAATCTCCTCCTCTACGACGTCGCTTCCTCTCGCGCTATCTCAAGCCATCTGCTGAATTCCAACACGACGTCGCTTCAGCGTTCGCGCTTTGCTTCATCTGCTGATTGTGATGACATCAAGGCTGATGTCATCACAGCTCATTCCAAAACTAGCGCCTCTTCTCATCTGCTGAATCTTCAACTGTAGCTCCTGCTGAATGATGACGTCACTGTTGATGTCATCCAAACTTAGCGCTCCAGCTGATCTTCATCATCTCGCTACTTTACTTCGATCCAGCTGATCTTCATCATCTCGCTAAACATCCAGCTTCTTGAAAGGCGACTGTTAATAGATTCATTAACAGTACTTATAAACGCGACTACTGATAGATTCATCAGCAGTACTTATAATTGCTTTCTCTCTTGCGCTTCCAGCTGATCTTCATCATCTCGAGCTAAGTCTTCAGCGAGCTCTCTATTCACGTACCAGCTAGTTCACTTTGCTTTTTAGCGCTTGCAGCTGATCTTCATCATCTGCTAGATTATTATGCTCCAGCTGGTTCAACTTTGGCCTACGCCTGATTACGAACAGGTGAATCAACTTTGGACGTCTCCGTCGCTAATCCAGCTCTCGATCCATGAAAGCACCAAACCAACTGTTGAACATATATTGTGAACTAACTGCTGGACATATTCTTCGACCTGAAATCTGCGCACTTAGAATAGAATTGTTAGAATAACAACAACAGGTTTTGTGTAATTCAAAACTTAATTAGGATCTGTCAAAACAGATCCAACACTATATGATTTTCCGAACTCACAACAATTGTCAATGGCGTGGACAGCTTTTCGGCATACATGACCCCCTCAATAATATGAGTCGGGCCATGTATACGGGTAGCATCGACGTACACCCATTGTTGATGGAAGGTAGGGATAATTTAAACAAATTTAATTCCCTTTAAGTTTATCGAATAAACATTTATCTTGATATTAGTTTTAAATCGTATTTAAAACGAGGGATTTTATTTTCGAAAATTTGATCTCATGCAGATATTTTAAATCAAATTTAAAACATGCAACATGCTGATTCAACTAACTATATATCAATATATATAAATATTGGGATGATCGATCGACGTCACGGGTGCTGCCACTAGCTTCTTCAACATATATGCTAACATCAGCGTTACTGATTTCAGTTTCCTCCAACAGATATGCTGACGTAAGCTTTGATGTTTCTCGATTTCTTTCACTCAGCAGTGCTGACGTCATCGTTGCTGCTCGCAGCTTTCTCCAGTAGATATGCTGACGTCATCATTGCTGATACCAGATCTTGCGCTACTGATTCCAGACATCTACTGTTCATCTTCTTTCTTCGACATTTCTTCCAGCAGACTTCATAGATTCTATTTCCAGATCACATTTTCGCATGAGGCCTGTGCTGTTCCCTCCGAAACGGTCCAACGAGCAAAACTCACTTTGTGAGCTCCTCCGTTTTTGGCCAAATTCCTTCGTTTAGGCCTCCGAAAATACGATTTACTCTTTTCAGCCCTTGGTCTGCTACGGTATCAGCTTCAGCTTCTTCTGTTATAAATCCAGCTAACATCTGCACACTTAGTAGAGATATTAGTAACACAATAAATAGGTTTTGTGTAATTCAAATTACATTCTGGATCTGTTATCCAGATCCATCAAGGATTCCTTGCCTTATATCAGCACTTAAGGCTCAGAGATGTTTAAGGAAAGGAGGGGTAGGATATATGATAAGTCTGTCATCCTTAGCAGCAACTAGCAAGCCCCAACTTTCAGACGTGAAGGTGGTAAACGAATTTCCTGAAGTTTTCCCAGAAGATATACAAGGACTGCCGCCAGATAGAGAATTAGAATTTTCGATCGATTTAGTTCCAGGAGCAGCCCTGTATCCAGACCACCTTATCATTTAGCTCCCTCAGAAATGAAAGAATTAAAGGAAAATATACAAGGTCTGTTAGAAAAAGGATTTATTAGACCAAGCACTTCACCCTTGGGAGCCCCTGTTCTTTTTGTTAAGAAGAAGGATGGAAGCTTGAGACTGTGTATAGACTATAGGGAGCTGTACAAACTGACCATTAAGAATAAATATCCCCTTCCTAGAATTGAGGATCTTTTTGACCAGTTGAAAGGAGCAACATTCTTTTCTAAGATTGATTTAAGGTCGGGTTACCACCAGCTGAAGATTAAGGTAGCCGATATATATAAGACAGTCTTTAGAACCCGTTACGGTCACTATGAATTTTTAGTGATGCCTTTTGGTTTAACCAACGCCCCATCAGCTTTTATGGATCTGATGAATAGAGTTTTCCAACCCTTTTTGGATCAGTTCGTAGTTGTTTTTATAGATGATATCATAATATACTCTAAGACAAAGGTTGAACATGTTGAGCATTTAAGGACAGTGCTTCAAATTCTAAAGAGTATGCAGCTATACGCTAAGTATAGTAAATGCGACTTTTGGTTGGAGAGGTAGAATTCTTAGGTCACATTATATCTAAGGATGGATTAGAAGTAGACCCAGGCAAAGTAGAAGCTGTACTTGACTGGCCAATACCAAAGTCGGTTTCAGAGGTAAGGAGTTTCTTGGGATTAGCCGGTTATTATAGGCGATTCATTCAAGGATTTTCCAAGATAGCTATCCCTTTGACCTCGTTAACAAGGAAGCTGGTTAAGTATGATTGGACTTTGCTGAGTCCCTAGGCTCATTAGTTTTAAAATGGTGCAGGTGGGACAGAGCTGGGACAGGCGGGAGGCAGCGACTGAACCAGCTGTGTGATTGTGTTTATCGTACGGCCGATGTTTTTCCGCAGCAGCTGTTGTTGTTTTTGATCTTTTGTTAAGTATATATTAGATCCATTACAACAATAGTGAATTCATATAGAATTGCAAGTTGTAATATCGCATTTTGCACTTTTGCAACATCTGTTATTAAAGAAATTGTTTCAGCCGTTCCAGTATCTGGCGTCATATTATGTTTGTGTTTGAATTTTGATTTAGTTATAAGAAATACAGCTTATAACAATTCCCATTCAGCCATTATTTTCTTTTTATTATTCTTTCGTGACCCCATGAAGATTGGGACGTCACACTATCTCCCAACTGAAGAGAACTTCAAAGAATTCATATGCTTCCTTGCGGAGCACCATATTGATCTAGCGGACGTAGCGGTAATTTTTGGAAATGTTTCAAAACAGATTCTACCTACAGATTAAGTTCCCATATGATCATAGTGTTTTTGGCCTATTATTTCATCCAGAGATGTGCGACGGACGATGATCTTCCCCCGATCACTAGACCGGAATCGCCTCCAAGAACTTACTCTAGTCTCAAGACATCACAAGGCAATAATCCTATGTATAACTCGGCTAGGGGCATGTCATGCAAATGGAGCACAGGAGCGGGACCACGCATTGGATGTGTCCGCGAGTACCCTTCCGAGCTGCAAACCCGAGCACTCGAACAAGTTAACCTTTCACCTCGAGTGCCATTTGGACCTATCAACATTTATGGTCCCATACCATCGCCACGACCTAGTCCAAAGGTTCGACTCTCCCGATGAGTCGCATATATGGGGCTACCGAGTCCGCGGACCCAGTCGTCGCCGTATCGTAGATGAACATGGAAATTTAACTGGGATTTGCATAGGAGAGCCCAAGCTGCATAGATTGATAACTTAGCTTTTTGATAGAACTAACTCAAATCTCCATTGATAACGCCGTCCGATTGATAACTTTAAGTTGATGTCAATGTATAAGATATTTATATTTTAAATCCATATTTATATCTTTATGCATAGGGATGGCAACGGGGCGGGGCGGGGTCGGTTTTGTCAATACCATCCCCGCCCCCGAATGATTCGGGGATCCCCATCCCCATCCCCGCGGGGATTGGTTTGGGGACGGGGATCCCCATCCCCGCCTCTAATATTAAATAGATAATATATATATATATATTATTTATTATTCTATATTATTATTAATATATATTTAATATTACATATATTGTTACTCAATAGTATATTATTAAAGAACAATATATAAATATGCATATAAATGCTATTAATAGATTATTATTTAGGTTTGAAGATTTTCAGTCATATAAAGATGTAAAAAATAAATAGTAATATGATTTTTATTGAACAATAATAGTAATATTAAATAATAATAGTAATATTATTTTATTATATATATATATATACACACTATCGGGGCGGGTTCGGGGATGGGGGTGCTATTACCATCCCATCCCCATTTGATTCGGGGATAGAAAAAATTCCCCATACCCGCCCCGTTTCGGGTTTTCCCCGCGGGTCCGCAAACCACGGAGAAAATTGCCATCCCTATTTATGCACTTACACATATATAAGTTTGTATGTGTATTCCGTTATATATTAATTTTTAAAACTTATAATTACAATATATAAATAACGTGATATTTATATGATAAAATTTAAATATTAATTAAATAAATAATTAAGATTTAAGATTTTCTGTTACATAACGTGATAATTCAATAATATTATACATTTGTATTTTTATACCTTATAAAATTTCAATATTTAATGTACGGACGAAGATAATAATCTTTAATATTACTATTCTTGAAAAAGATAACAATTATAAAATTTAAGATCTTATTGTCTTTAGATAAACTTAACGTAGGTTTACAATTTTTGTTGAACTAATTAAAATTTAACTGATATAGATATTTGAATTATTTTCTTATTATAAATTGAATGTTTAAACTAATGATATATATTATGGATTAAAATTATGATATAAATTTAATTTGAAATATATGACTTCTTAAAATTAACATAAAGTTAATGTTAAGTACACCAAGTTATCATGAGTATACAAAAATTATCGTTGAATATTACAAGATTTTGGAAAGTTATATTAAATACCTAAGTATTTCTAGAATTAAAGTTTTTATGCGATGAAATATAATTATTTCAACATTATACCAAAAAATTAATATCTTAGAGTCCAGATGTCAAAGTTAGAATACTTGAGACAGTTTGATTCCACGTCCTTTTATGCATGTGATTCGAGGTCTAAAAATATTTGGAGCATTCTATTAAAAATATCTTTCCATTTGTTGTCCTTATTACATGAGTTTATCATCTCACAGAAGCCAAATCGTGTGTTGACAAATAAACCGAATAGACATGTGGGAAAAAAACCTACAAGGTTCAAAAGGTAATTAAACCTTGATCTAGATAAAAAAAAATATATTTTAATATGCTTATTACATAAGCATTTTAAATCAGAGTATAATTGTAAATCCATAAATTATGGCATAAATAATTTAATTCTGATTAATTTAGGAAATAAAGATGTACTTTTTGCTACAATATATTATAATATATTAGTGTAACTAAGCTATAAAAAATATTGATAAAATACGGAGAAGAAAATCTAACAGAGATATTATTCCACAAATACCTTACCTAATTTTCAAAATCAGAATTATTCCTAGGAACATAGGTTAATGCAATAGTCTGCCTAAGTAAGGTAACTTGTAGATGAGAAACATATCTATGGATTGACGTAGATATGAAAATTTATAGTTTAATATTATATCTTTTAATATATATGTATATATAAATGATTGCTATCGTAGACATCCTAAATGAGTATATTGAAATGTGTTAATCCATAGTAGCCAAGATATCAAAATTTGTAATATATATCTATCTATATATATGTATTTTATTATAGATGTGAAAAATGATAGTTAATAGTTTATATTTTTATTTTGAGCATGAAAAATATGATAACTGTTTTTTTTAAGTCAATATAAAAATAATTTGACTGTGTACTTTTGTGTAGAGAATTAAAGTGTCACGTGTGTCACGTGACACTGGTCCCCCACGACCATCATAAGTTCATAACCAGCAACCCAATCCTATTCTTTTACCAAATCAAGCCTTCGCCACACGCATGCTCAACGCGTGCTGTCCACGCCCGTTTCTTTGCCTTTTTAAACACCTAAACAACGTAAAGGATTATAATTCGAGCGAAATTGACAAATTGTTTTTCTTACGTCTGCTAACCCTAGTGTGTTTATCTTGAAGTGGGAATTAATTGCTTTCGATTCTCTCAATTCATGCTACAAATTCCTAAGAAGAGCCTGTAGATCCCCTTGTCTTTTTGTTAGAGTTTCGTTGTCGATGAATCTTGTGTACGGAGAGGGAAGCTGAAATCTAGGTCTTTTCTTGTCAATGGAGCCGCGAGTGGGAAACAAGTATCGACTAGGTCGGAAAATCGGCAGTGGATCCTTCGGAGAGATATATCTTGGTACTTACAGCCGTTTGATTTTCATGCTATTCGTTCGGTTTTGGACGCGACTTTGTTGATTCCGAGTTAATTGTTGTTTAATTTGCTGGTGTAGGGACTAATATCCAGACTAACGAGGAGCTGGCAATTAAGCTTGTACGTCGTGTTATTTCCTTATTTTCTAGTGATATTTCGTTTCATGAAAAAAGTGAGGAGCTTTTGTTGTTCTTTTTGGTATTGGTCTCAATCAATACAATTTACTTCTTTCACGAAGTTGTTAGGATTTTGATCGTATGGTTGTGTAATTAATTAGTTGAGAAATTTGCTTGTTCTTAATTGGGTATGGGGGTTCTCAAATTTCTTGTGATGCGGAAGTATTTAATGTTAACTATGATAATTTCTGACAGAGAGAATTAGTTATGTACGGAACGGTGATGTGTGGTATGGGAAATTGAAACTTATACAGAAGTTGTACTTTTGGAATCCAAACTGTCGATTCACAGAAAATTTTCACTCCAGTCCTCTTCACGAGCTTTTGAATTTTGATTAGTTTATCGGCTCTAGAAACTTACTAGTTTATCGGCTTATTGTTATACCAAAATATTTAAAGAACATGATTCCACTGATCTGATACTTGAATCGAATACGTTCTCTTAGTTATGAGCTACTAATGGAGATTGTGTTCCCTCTGTCGTAAGGATGCAATGACTTGGTTTTTGCTATTCATTTCTCTATTGTGGAAGATAAGTAGAATCTACTGCTTCTGGATTCTTCATGGTTAATGCTATGGCTAGATCTATATTAATCTTGTCAGCATGCATGATTTGAATGTCACCCTGTTGTGATATATTGTGTTGTTCCTAACAAAGGCATATGAGTTGTTCAAAGTCAGTATCTGAAGCATTTAATTGAGTGTATTACCTCTATGTTCGTTGTTTCCAAACATAACTTTTCCTTTGAAATTTTGGAAGTTGTTAAAAGTAAGTATCCGAAACTAATGCATTGGTCAACTATTGCTACAGCTTGTTTCTAGTAGCTATTCAATTTAAATTACCAAAGTGGTTGAAGGTCGGTATGAAAAACTATGCTTTGGGAATAACGGTTCATTCCTAAATGAGTGAGGTGCATCTTAACTTCTTTTTGGAAAGATGCAAGAACCACATCATGGAATAAATAAATATTCTTTGTGGCTATTTTGGAAGAATTTTTCTTTTTCCTGCACAAGCTGCAGGTATGATTTCAAACAAAATTTTAATTTTGGTTTCAGGTTAGAGCTACTGAAAAAGTTCCACTGTGACTTCTATGTGACGATAGTATAGACTGAAATTCCATCTCTTATTTTAGCTAACAGAAATATCCTATGAGAATTTTGAAATTTTTATTGATTGAATAGAGAAATTGGATTGGCTTCTAACACTTCCATCTTCTTGATAAACTTTAGCTGTCTTGTGAACAGTAGTTCATATCTTGGATTGAATCTACAAAGGGTGGGGAAAAATACCGTGCTGTACCGGATATGTCGGAATACCAAATATCCGTATGGTTGATATTGACCAAAAAACTCGGTATTGATTACGGTATAGGATTATAAATTTTCGGTATCTTGGTATGTACCAAAATCCCGGAAAAAAGTCGTAAAATCTATATGTGCTTTATGATTTCATTGCTTCTCCACTTTAACCTTAATTACATCCACCTCTTTCCTGAACTTCTTTCACCTAGAGTTATTTGCCTCTTTTCACCTATGTTCTTCACCACCGAAAGCCACCAGCCGACCAGATCGCCGTGGACGAGGGACGAAGAGACAGATCGAAGCAAATCCCATTGATGATATGATCTTTTCTTCCTTGCATTTTGTTTCATTTGGCTTTAAATTTTTTGTCTTCTTTGATTTTTTCACTTGACCTACTTTTTGTTATGATCACACTTGTATTTCTTATGGTTTTGATTTTGTGTTTGTTGGGAGGTTTTAGTTGTTTATATGGAAAGGAATTGGAGATTGTGGGAGAAATTTCATGTAAAATGTCTGTTTTCTTTGATCAGATGTGAATGCTTGGCCTGTGATTCAAGTTTCAACTCAACGATGAAGTCTCTTATCTTGTAGTTGTAGGATAAAGTGACTATTTTAATTTTTAGGTATTCATGTATTTTCTTGTTTAAATTGAAATTGTATGTTGTACTCTTATGTGTATACATGATTCATGAGGTCGTATATACGAGAAAGATTGAATGTAATTAGTGCACGAAATTTTCGGTACATATGGTCATGCCATATAAGAAATTTTCGGTATACTGAAATTTTATGAATGAATTTTATATCACAATGAAATTTCGGTACACTGATGATTCGATATACCGGCTTTTGTGTATGGTATCAGTATGTTATTTTACTTTGCCATTTGATATGGTATGCGGTATCTTCAAGAAATTCCGCTATACCGTACCGAACCACTATAATCTACTGCTTGCTTCTTTCTTTTAGGGACAGTGCACAAGTTTGTTTTTAGATCATTCAATGTATTTTTGAGCTTTGTTAATTTCTATCCTGTTCTATTATTTCAGGAAAATGTGAAGACTAAACATCCTCAGTTGCTGTATGAGTCAAAACTGTACCGAATTTTACAGGGCGGAAGTAATAATTCATTTGGAACTTATTTTCATTCTTGACCTAATAGTGGATTTTTCTCGAACGTATATGAAACCAAATTCTATTTGTTCATCACATTGCAGCTGGAATACCGAATGTGAGATGGTTTGGTGTTGAAGGAGATTACAATGTTCTGGTTATGGACTTACTTGGACCAAGTCTTGAAGATTTATTCAATTTTTGCAGTAGGAAACTTTCACTGAAGACGGTGCTCATGCTCGCAGATCAAATGGTTATTTACTTATGCTTGTTACCATCATTGCTATAGGAAGAAATGCATTTTCTGAAGTATCTACCAGTAAACCTAGCTTTTTTGGCCTAACATTTTTTTCAGATCAACCGTGTTGAATTTGTCCATTCAAAATCATTTTTACATCGAGATATCAAGCCAGACAATTTCCTCATGGGCTTGGGACGTCGTGCGAATCAGGTTCTTTCTTACATGTTTCTTTGTTTTATTTGGATGGTTTCTTGAGATATGCTGATATGATGTTTTTATTTTGATGTTAATATTAGGTTTACATAATTGATTTCGGTCTGGCCAAGAAATATAGAGACAGCTCAACTCATCAGCATATTGCTTACAGGTGAGATATGTCTTGGTTTACTTTCCTTGTTTTACTTCCATCAGTTCCTTACAGCAATCATGGGTAACTATGCGTAACGGAGAATATTGACCATAGTGGGTGGTTGGTTCTCGGCACTGCATTTGTCAGGGTAATAAAAGATGAACTACTTTCAACTGCTTAACCTCTTGGAAGAGGGAATACATCATCATTTTAATCAAGAGAAGGAGAATCAAATGACTTTTCAGAGCAAAATCTGTTAAAAAAGAAGTAGATCAGAGTCTATGTACATTATATCTTCTTGTGTATAATCTTAGTATCGTAGCTCCATGGATGGAATGCTTAGAAGGTTGCCATAGATTGCATGCCTTTGAAGAATAATTTTTCATTCTCCATGCTTTATAAAATTGGGGTGGTATAATTAAGTAACTAGGGACAAATGTACCTCAAAGTCGATTAAATGAGACAGCACTATGCATAGTGGTAAATAGAAGTGACTGGGTGATGTCTGATGATGATGTTGGTTTCTGTCATGTATTACCATATTCTTTTCCAAAAGTGACTCAAGATTAAGAGCAGATGTACAGATGTCAGGGAACCGTTACTCTTTGAATTTGTTTGATCTCACTATGATGTCGTACTTTATCAATTATTTTGGTGCACTTTTATTGTATGTGTACATTTTTCTTTACATTCATGCTTGTCTTGTCAAGTCAAGTTTGCCATGATGTTCATTGAACTTACACCTGTGGATTATACTTCATTGTGGTGACAAGTGAGATTTTCTGAATCAAAATTATCTTTTCCCTTTCTCCTCGCCATTTTTCTTTCTCACTCGAGGGTGTATCCTGTGTGAAACATGGAGCTGTTTTTTAATTGCTTAATTTGTTAGGACTTCCAATGCTTTATGTCTTCACAATGCAGGGAGAACAAAAACTTGACTGGAACTGCACGATATGCTAGCATGAATACTCACTTGGGTATTGGTA
The DNA here is from genome assembly GCA_001598015.1 of Dorcoceras hygrometricum. NCBI lineage: Eukaryota > Viridiplantae > Streptophyta > Magnoliopsida > Lamiales > Gesneriaceae > Dorcoceras > Dorcoceras hygrometricum. The sequence goes on from KQ999046.1 coordinate 13,539, forward strand.
CGGGTCTCTTGATATTGTATTGAACTTATTCCAATTCTAGATTAATTCCAACTTTACTGGGATGCTGCTTATATGCATTTTTTTAATAATTTACTTGAATTCCTTTTAGAACAAAGCAGGAGAGATGATTTGGAATCTCTTGGGTATGTCCTGATGTATTTTTTAAGGGGAAGGTAATTATTGGTTTAGGACTTCATAATTCTGGCTCTTATTTATGTGGAGATTTGACTCGTGAACTTATACTCTGTGCAGCCTTCCTTGGCAGGGACTAAAAGCAGGAACTAAGAAACAGAAATATGAGAAAATAAGCGAGAAAAAGGTTTCGACTTCTATTGAGGTAATCTTAAGCCTGAGCGCTTGGTGGTATTTTTCGTTTTATACGGAAGTTAATCTGTGGTCTTCCATTTCCTTCAGTCGCTGTGCCGGAGCTATCCAACTGAGTTTGCATCATATTTCCATTACTGTCGCTCACTGCGCTTTGAGGACAAGCCAGATTATGCTTATCTTAAGAGGATATTCCGTGACCTTTTCATTCGCGAAGGTCCGGAAAGTCTGGTCAGAAACTAGTGATTGTGAACTCCTTTCAGTTCCGAATTTATAATGCATATATTTTTGCTTCAGGTTTTCAGTTTGATTATGTTTTTGATTGGACTATCTTGAAGTATCAGCAGTCACAGATGGCCACTCCTCCTTCCCGAGTAAGTGATTTTAATTTGTGTTAAAAATGAAGGATATTTGGTTTTGCTGCATAAATATTGTACTCGATTTTTGTGATGATTTTACTATCATGGTTTCCCAAGAGTACATTCCGTTTGATTTAGAGCAGCATGATACTTCAATTTTCTTTTTTTGTGATTCCAAGATGTCCAGTCTCTGCATTTTTTTGCAAAGTCTCCGGCCGAGCATTTATGTTTTCTCTTTTCCAAATTGTATGACGACTTGAGAGAGATGCCACATGAAGCACTGTGTAAATGTTTGACTTCCGTTTACCTGTTAAACACCGCAATCAAGACTCTTTGAACTCGAGGGGGAGTGTTAAGAATCGAGGTGTCAATTTACATGATTCTGTTACTAAAATGTGCATCATTTTACTAAATAGTTGATTTTGTTTTGATCTTGAATATTTTTTGGTTAAAGGGATTGCCGCCACTGTTCTGCAGTCATATCAAAGTTGTATCACCTAGATCATTTATTTAATGGAGAAGTGTTTTAGCTATAGCCCTTTGCTTTTTGATGTGCCCTTCCATTATGGGTCCGTGGCTGGCATTTGTTTGTGGATTTTGACAATTGGTCAAACCCCGTATTTTCATGTGTTTTATTCTTGTCTTTTTCCTCTTTGCTTTATTTAAAATTTTATGTCTCAAGGATTTCCTCCACTATTAGCTTAAAAATCTTATATTTGTAAGGTAGCCATTGTTAGTGTTATTTACATCAAAAGGGAGTTTAGCCACAGCCTGCTCATTTTCGTGTGTTCAGAGTGACCAAGTCATGCAATGTTTTCATTCACTCTCTTCTCGAAAATTTTGTCGACATGGTTTCAGAACTTGGAATGACTTAACTTAAAACTTACCTAAATGCTGCTAGCTAACAGTGTCTTTCTAGCAGAAATATGCTGAACGTCATCCACTGTCCCAGGTTACTTTCTAAGCAAACCCAGTATTAGAACTCCTTGAGTTATGTGTCTGCCTCCATTTATTGCTATCATTGTTGCCAGTTCTTTCTCTAATTCATAATTCCAACACACATTTCGTGTCGGGTTGAAGTTGTTTGATAGTTGAGTTAGTTTTTTTAATAAGAAAATCCAGCTTTAATAACCTATTGGTTTGAGTGATGAGTCATGACAACAGTGCAAATTTCCCCTGGTTCGATACCTCCTATCAACCTGCGTTTTCTTTTGAGCAAATGATGTGCTTGTGTCAGGGCCCAAGTGCTGTAATGACCTCAGGACTCCCCCCTGCGATTCCTAATGGTGAAAGATTGCCAGGTACTTTGTCGTGCATTTGTTGTCTGCCTTTTATTCAGGATCAGGTTATTTATCAAATTTCATTTGTGTTTTTCCACAAACTAAATCATGTCAATATATGGTGGTTTACTATCGAGATTTATGCAAGTTTTACCACGAGGAAATAATTCTAGTTTATATGTTTTTCTACTACTATTATTCAGATTTGTTTTGTGTTGGAATCAGACTCAAGGACATCTCTTGGGATATATGGTTTTTATTGTAGGCGGTGAGGAAGAGGTGAGGCAAGGAGGCACTTCTTCTGTCGATCCATCCAGAAGGAGAAGTTCTGGACAGGTAGTAAATGTGGGAAGCTTTTCCAGACATAAAAGCCCTGTTGCAAATGATTCAACAAGCAAAGATGCCGTGGTAAGCATAAATTTGTTCCATTTGAAGGTTGATGAGTTTTGTGGTACATGTAGGTATGGCTGGACTTGAACAGGCAACCATTAGAAATCTGCACAAAAATCATAATAACATGGCATAGCATACTTCTTGATTAGCTTGGTGCTTCTAGCATTGAGTGGCCAAGCTTCGGGGAAAATGAATAGTTCCTCAAGTTTCACCTAAAACAAACTGATTGCAGTCTATAATTTCATATATTTCTGTTTCCTGTTCTTGTTGGCTTGTAAATTGGATGGTTGGACTTTGCAGCAGTCGAGCTCCACTTTCTTTGGAAGGTCTAGTGGATCACTGAGGCACGGTGCTGTTTCTGGAGGTCGTGAAACTTTCACATTGGGAAATGATTCTGAACCCAATCGTTCCCGTACACCTGAAGCTAGTCCAGCAACAACAAACAAATTATCAAGCGGACAAAGAATCTCACCCCTTGGTGGGTCCTCAGAGCCAAAGCATATTTCTTCTGGGAGGAACAATCCTACCACAAAGAATTACGATTCCACGATAAAGGGTATCGAAAGCTTGCACTTTGATGATTAAGGGTTCTTCTCAAGTGCCACTCACATCCTAACAGTCCTGTAAAAGTCGTCAACTTGTGTTATAGACATGAGATCCGATTTAAGAATCTTGATAATTTCCTTCGGGAAAGATGTGAATTCGAATATCAAGATTGTGCTCACGACAATTCACTATTCATAATTAAGAGTTGATTGTGCAACAGAACCCAGAGAAGGTGAAGTTCTGTTCCTTCAAATGTTGTAGTGGCGTGGGTCTTTAGTACCATGTCCTCTTGCTCTTAATTTTAACATTTGGATATTCTTCTGCCACTCTTAGTTTTAGAATTAGCTTGTGGACCAATTGTCACCATTATTTAATAGTTTCAAACCTGAATGTTATATGTATCCCTGCATTTCTATGTCCGGTTTGCTGAATTATGTTGTAACTTGAATTCATGCTATGAAGCCTTCCCACGGGCCATGACCGTGTCTACAATAACGCGGGCGTCGATTTCCGCAATATGAAAAATGTCGAAGCATCAAGAGGGCCAATGGTATAAGCCAACACGATCCATAGACTGCATTTTCAGCAGTTCTATATACATTCATAGCATGAAACGATAACAAACTCTTCTGTTTGGTTCAATTGAAATCCAAGATACGAAAATACCAAGATTCCAAGGAGTTGCAGCATGAACCATATGATTATGTAATGTAGAAGAGAGAAAATATAACCTAGTTCGGCAGATTAAACATAACTCGTAGCATGCAAAACTTGTCCAAAAAAATATAAAAACAAGCAACTTATAGATGATCCATATCAGTCAATATCTCTATATTTGAACCACGAGCCCGGTTGAGCTTATAAGCTCTTTAAAACAGCTTATAAGCGCCAAATCCATATTAATCAGTGTCATTTTCTATTTAAACTAAGAGCTCGTTTGACATAAACTCTTGCATGTTATTTGATAAAGAAAAAAGTTTAACAGTTTATAAATTATCAAAATAAATTGTTTGACTGATTATAACCAGTTTTTAAAAACACAAGATGATCCCGATGTTTTTATAAAAAAATCTTATTTAACCTTTTGTTTATCAAAAATATCCTCACATATTTTAATTATATCCCAACGTATCTTTCAAATTAACACAAATTTTAACATAACAAGATAACACACCTCCAACTTCCATCTCACTTCCTAGTTCGTATAACCTTAGATTTTGGCGCACTATTTCTAATATTAATTTTCCAAATTTCAATTTTACAAAATAAAAATTATAAAATACTTTTATTTTTAATATATGTTCAACATTCACGATAACACACACATAAATATATAACTATTTACATCAAATACCGAAACAACTCAAGTATTATATACGAAGACCTATATTTTTGAACTTAGCTAATCATACCGCATTCCTATAGTAGATGCTGTTTTAATAATTTTGACAATAAAAAGATCTTTAATTTTGAGGTACGAATTGAGCTAGATTAAGCAGCTTTGTTATCAGCTTTGGGAATATTCTATTGTATATTAGCTGCTGTGATTTGTATTGACTGTGTGATGATTCTGTGCTCATATCTGTTTGTGCGTGTGGTTTTATGCATTGATTAAGCATGAGTTTGCTGTGCATTCACGCATACATATTGAGCCTGATTCCTTTGAAAGTTGAATTCCCTCTTTGCACGTTGTGATCGGCCGACTGAGTCGTCGTGCCTGAAAGGTCCAACGCTATTTTGATGTGGTGGCCAGCTGAGTCGTTGTGCCTGAATACCACATTGCCTTGTGATGGTCGACTGAGTCGTCGTAACTGAAGATCACAAGATGATGATGATTGATGAGATCGGCACAGCTGAGTCGTTGTGCTATATGCTTGCCTATCGATGATTCTTGGTAGCCCTTTTCATGCATTGCACGATTGAGATATTGCATTGTCTGATATGATAGATGTATTGTGCTCTTCGTATTGATGTTTGACCTCGTTTATTTTCCCTGTTTTGGGCAGCTGTGGTCGGTGTTGGCAATTGCAGGTTCTTCAGGTAACCAAGCTGGACAGAGTGGAGCTTCAGCTGGTCGATCCCCTTTCTGATTGAGTCCCAGTGTATTTATATTTATATTGAGCCAGGGGATGTCCTGTGCCTCTATTTTATGTTGGGGATCGTGTGTTGTTGTTGTTTGAGTTTTGAGTTAAACTCTTATTTTAAGTATGATGTATTTGGAATGATGTTGGATCAGGACCAATTATTCGAAAATTTTTAGCCCATATTTTTATGATGCTTCCGCATATTTGTGATTAATTATTGTATTAGCGCACGTGGGCTGACAGCTTTTTTTCAGTTGCTCTTTTGACATAAACTCTTGCATGTTATTTGATAAAAAAAAAAGTTTAACAGTTTATAAATTATCAAAATAAATTGTTTGACTGATTATAACCAGTTTTTAAAAACACAAGATGATCCCGATGTTTTTATAAAAAAATCTTATTTAACCTTTTGTTTATCAAAAATATCCTCACATATTTTAATTATATCCCAACGTATCTTTCAAATTAACACAAATTTTAACATAACAAGATAACACACCTCCAACTTCCATCTCACTTCCTAGTTCGTATAACCTTAGATTTTGGCGCACTATTTCTAATATTAATTTTCCAAATTTCAATTTTACAAAATAAAAATTATAAAATACTTTTATTTTTAATATATGTTCAACATTCACGATAACACACACATAAATATATAACTATTTACATCAAATACCGAAAAAACTCAAGTATTATATACGAAGACCTATATTTTTGAACTTAGCTAATCATACCGCATTCCTATAGTAGATGCTGTTTTAATAATTTTGACAATAAAAAGATCTTATAGGACCACGCATAAACATCTTTTAAGTTGTTCAAGATATAAATTTAATCAAACACCTCAACAACTTTACCTAATAACTCATAACCTCCTGAAACAACTTATAAGCTCGCAGACCTTCTAAGCTATTTTAAAAAGCTTAGCAAAACACCATCTAAAACAGCCCACATAGGCGTTTTGGAGATTTTCAAACCTAGAAAGCTGATCTACAGAAGAGACTTAACCTAGGAGGGATGCATCAAAGCTTCATGCTTTACCAACGAAGCTGTGAAGCAAACAGCATGAACTCACACTGTCATTATGTTAAATTCGCACATGAAAAGACACTTGAAGAAACACCATTTTTCAAGGCTTAAAAGGGGGAGAAATGAAGGATTAACCCGATGTATAGGAACAATAAACCAGGACCTGAGAAAGGCTTTTGTAGAGTTAAGATGAAACTTCTATAGGACTTTGGAAAGGTGCTTAAATTGGTTCCTGAAATTCTTATCAGTTGAACCAAAACCATCACCATCGATTTCTAGATATCGAATCGTTACCGCCTCATGAGGCCCTGGGGAAACAGAGCTTTGGGGTAGGGAGGCAAGCTCGAATGAATAGAGGTAGCGGTTGAACTTGAATTTTTAAGAAAACTCTCATAATAATTGCCGCCTCGCATAGTAAAAGTCTGTTTTCCAGAAGGTTACTACTAAAACAAATAAGATCATAGGTCATCAACATCGAGGGGTGAACCAGAATCGCAATCAAAAGCGAAATAATGCAACTTAACATACTAAACAAGTGAAGTATGTGTTGTGTTAGAATACTTTGGTTTCGGGACCGAGTCACTTTAGTGCACAGCTTGAACACAACTAAAAGAAACATAGGACTAGAAAGCAAAAGATACCAGCATACATGCCAATGCACACACCTCACTGCCAGAAAATAATGCAGATGGATAATGTAAAAGTAAAAAACAAACTGTTGAAACTTGAAAGCACCCACTTCTTGTGCAATAATTCATCAACAATTATAGAATAAAAGTACTCAATTATTCATTAGTACATTCTTTTCACTCATATCCAAGATTCTCCGTACACCAAACAACACATAGTAATACAAACCAAGAACAACAAAAATATGAATCTTATTGCATAAAATCATATAATTTATCCCATTTTATCATAAAAAAAAATCTTCACCTATGTCCATAGAGCATCAGATTACACCTCTCCTTAAGCCATCTAAAGCTTTTCTTAATAGAACCCTTGACTTTACCTTCAACAGTGTAGGCCTTATAGCTGGCAACCCTCTTCTTCCTCTGCAGCTCAGGATCATTAAAGTTCCAACTTTTGGAACTCAGCCCATTTGTTGACTTGCCTTTTTTGAACTTCCACGGGTCTCCGGCCGTCGGAACCACGATATCCATCTGGCCATCCGGTTGCGCAGACGATGTGGCGTACGAGGCGCTGTAGCATCGCAGATCTTGCATCCCATTTGGGTTCGACGAGACTACTCCATCGTGATTGCTGCCGCTGAGATGATAGTTGTGAGTGTTGTCCAGTTGCATTCTCGGATCCTTGTGCGAATTGGATCTGAAATCATCCATGTTTCCAGGGATTTCTTGGATTTTCTCTCTTCTTGATTTTCTTCGTTGGTGGGTTTTCCTTTTTTCCTACTTGCTAATACTCCATTTATGTGGGATTTTGTGGTACTTCGCGAAGATGACGATGTTTCTGTATGAGATTACTGGAGTATCTGGCGATAATTACGAGGCTATCTCTCTTTAGTTTTTACCCAATGCTTTTATATAATTTATATATATATATATATATATATAATTACATTTATCTTTTTGAAAGATTGTTTAGAGCATTTTTTTTTATGACACGGAAAAATAATATCTTGGCCAAAATAATAAATAAAATATATCTTTCTATGTACTTAGAAACTCATTATCCAGCTCACATAGGGGTGTCAATCTGGGTGGATCGGGTGGGTTGGGGTCGGGTTGGATGAAAAGTAAAAAAAAATTTCTGACCCGAACCCGACTCGAACCCGAATCAATCCGAAATGGCTCAACCCGAACCTGATTTTTTTCGGGTTGGGTTATCGAGTTGTAAAGCATTTTAGTGTTAATTTTGGTTGATCGGGTTGGTTCGGGTCGGGTTGGGTAAATTTTTTTAAAAAAATTCTAACCCGAACCCGAACCAACCCGAAATGGCTCAACCCGAACCTGATTTTTTTCGGGTGGGTTCGGGTCGGGTTTTCGGATCGGGTCGAAATTTGACACCCTAAGCTCACTCACCATTATGGATAAATCGTGGACTAAAATCATTTTCAAATAATGCTAGTCAAATAAACCGTATTGAACAATATTTATTTGATAGACTCACTCGAAAAAATTGGTAGGAAGAACATACTTTACTCATTTATATATGATATAACCGAAATTTTCCTCATTTGATGAACTACCACCAGGTCGGATGGAAGCTCTTACCTCGAGAAATGACACCTCAGGATATCACCAGGTCGGATCATCGAGAGAATAAACCTGGGGTACCGCCACGTCTGGTCTTAGGGATAATACACATCGAGGTATGACATCTCAGGTTATGCCTCAACAATTCAATTAAATTATTCTACGTCGGGTGACCTGAAACAACAGAACAAGTTAGAGAGCGTAAAAAATGTTTCAGGTGAATATCTTCCAATGCTTAAGTCAGGTCCGATGGTCGGGAATTGAGAGCAAGAGTATGTGTAAAAGGTAAGAACTTGTCCCATTGTGAGTATAAAAATGAGACGTACATGGGTTTTTATAGATGGGCTATGTGGTTGATGCAAGCGATTTACCCGATGGGTGAGGTGCTGGAGTGAGTCTTATGCCTAATACTGCGCCTGTGTTGACCATTTCCTAAGCGAGATTATCGTCATGACTTTTCAGGACGAGACTAATTCAATGTGTACTCACAGCGTGCCATCAGAAGCGTGCTTTTGAAATAATATGGTATGCCCGGACGTCCAGATATTTGCTCGACCCTCTATATCCTATGATAAGATACTCAAAGGTAAATGATTCTTGGGTACCGAGGTGACACGCTCAATGATGATGGGTTATCAAGCTCAAGGGTGATGGGTCCACGGGTCCCGAGGTGACTTGCTCAATGGTTGTGGGACGTCCGGTCTCAAGATGACTACACGCGATAACAATATAATTTTTCAATTTAACATTTTCCTTTAATTTTAGTGTCGGTGATAATTTAAATTTCGTCTAGATAAGTGATCATGTTTTCACGCAAGTTATACACGTAATTTGCCCCAAACTTAGCCCATAGGAACATGAGTAGCACAACCATCGCAAAGTATTTGTTGAACTTGGGTGATAACTTTGACTTTATTAATTATTCAGTCGACAGATTATCATTAATTACAATATTACAAAATAAAAAAGATATTGGTGAATCTTTTGTGGGACTTACCTTCATAACCAAAAATATGTAATGTAGAATTCACAGTCTTGCTTGATGCCGACACTTACAACTTCTTGTCAAACAAATCTGTATTACTCGGCTCCCCGGCGCTTATGTTATATGTTAAATTGTGACACCATAAGTTCATTTACATTTTTACCCTTAGCACCAATATTCTGTTGTACTCGAACATTATCGAAAACTAGTATTCCACCCGTGCGATGCACGGAGATATAATTTTATTTTAATTAATGACTAAAATTGTACGTATTAACATTTGAATAATAATATGAATATAACCTAAAATAAATTATTATAAACAGTATAATTGTGAAACAAAAAAATTTAATTACAAACTCTGAAAAACTTTTTTAAATACAACATTTGTTGTCGAATTTTTGTTTCTGCTATTACTATCACATATCAAAATTTTTAAACCCTTTGGGTTAGTAACTCTAGATATAGCGACATAAAACTGACCATGGCAAAAAACGAGATTCTTTAAAAAAAGTCCTACATGAGACAATGATTGACCTTGACTTTTTTTGATTGTCATTGCATATGATACAATTAAAGGAAATTGTCTTCGTTGGAATTTAAAAAGGAAGCCTTGGATCAGAAGGGGTCAATGACATTCTTGGAATAAGCACTTTATGACCAGCATTACTTCCAGTGAGAATCCGTCCTTCTAAAACATGGTTCCTTAGCCTCGTCACGATCAATCTAGTTCCATTGCATAATCCAAGAGAATGATCTATGTTCCGCAGCAACAAAACTGGAGTTCCGACCTTCAATTTTAACTCGTGATTTGGTACCCCAGAACATCTTATTCCATTTAAGAATTCAGGTGTATGCACATTATGCAGTAGATCGAGATTTCTATCTGAGTGGCATGTCGTATCAGAACTTAAGTATAATCTTTCTTCACAATGGTTCAAAGATACCATGTATTCATTTATGGATTGAACGACATCGAGAGTGGGTGCCAAAATAGCCCTTTGTTGAAAATATGCAGTATCATTGATATTGTTGCCTATAAATGGATACGTACTCTCAACTATTGCTGCAATAGAATCATTGTAATCTTTCAACAAAAGATCTTCAGGAATTTCGATTGTCGCATAGCCGTCATTTGGTTCTCCAATTTTTTTCAAAGATACCATGTATTCATTTATGGATTGAACGACATCGAGAGTGGGTGCCAAAACAGCCCTTTGTTGAAAATATGCAGTATCATTGATATTGTTGCCTATAAATAGATACGTACTCTCAACTATTGCTGCAATAGAATCATTGTAATCTTTCAACAAAAGATCTTCAGGAATTTCGATTGTCGCATAGCCGTCATTTGGTTCTCCAATTTTTCCATCTCCTAAATTAGCAAT
>KQ999047.1:1329-13361 GCA_001598015.1 Dorcoceras hygrometricum
CGCCGCCTCCTTCTCCTCTCTCTCACGCCGCCGCCGCCGTGCGCCTCCCGCCGCCGCCACTTCGCCGGAAATTGTTCCGGCCTAGTTTTTCGAGGAGTATTCGTTCGTGCTGATCTCGTCAGGGCTTCTAGTGCAGCCTGACGAAGGAGTCTCGGATCTGGTCGTGGACCGTATTGGCGTAAACTACCGCAATCTACCGAGAAGAGCCGGATTATTGTAATACCGGTTGGAGCCAGGCACAAGTGCCAGCGAGGTAACATGCTAAAACGCCCTATGTATGAAGATTATTGAATTGTCGATTTTTCGTATTGATCGCCTCCCGGCACCTGTTTCTTGTTCTTCCGCTGCCTAGCCGGGGGGCGGATCCGGATCCCCAACATTTAGAACAGTTCTGGACAGTTGTAGAGTTTTGAGGGTTAGTAATCAGATTCGAGGAGTTGAGAGGTGCTGGTTGGTAGCTTTGGATTTGGCATTGGTTGATTGTAATCGAAGCTATAGGTGAAATCTGATTATCGCAAAGTATTCGAGGTTCGCTATCGCATGTCCTGCGCGGGTAGCGAAACACTGTCGTTTGGTAAAATTCAAATTTGAGATATTTCGCGTTGTTAGAAATGTGTTTTTAAATGCACGTAATCTGTCTGGTTACGATTTTAGAACAAGGTTCGGGTGCTGGAGTTGTGTGAGAACTCACGTGAGTTGTGTGAGAACTCATGAGACACCCCCCATTTTCGATCATATCAAACTTATCTCCCACTGTCTGCTTCACTTAAGAAGGACATCCTCATATTCTCAAGTACGAGTACCGGGGCTGTTTGCTCATTCATATCTCATATGAAGTCTTTTCCACTATTTTAATACGGACATTGTTCAACAAGTACCGCTGTTTCTAGCGCATTGCCCCCAAAACATTGGTGGAAGCTCAGTAAAGCTCATCACAGATCGAACCATGTCCAACACGATTCGATTATGATGCTCCACTACACAATTTTTCAGTGGTGTCCCTAGAGGTTTTAACTGATAGAGAATCCTGTTCTCTTTAGGATAATCCAAAAACTCTGTGCTTATGTATTCCCCACCTCGATCAAATTGAAGAGCTTTAATACCTATGCCCAGTGGGTTTACTACTTCATTATTGAATTCCTTGAACATTTCACAGGATTCAGATTTATATTTCATTAAATATAAATACCTCATGCCTCGAGTGGTCATCAGTAAAGGTAATGAAGTAGTTATGCCCATACTTAGTACCGATACTAAGTGGGCCGCACACATCTGTATGGATCAATCCAGCAGTCCATGTGCACGCTCAGGCTTGCCTCTAAAAGGTGTTTTAGTCATTTTCCCTTTTAGACAGGACTCACAAGTGGGTAGGAAGTTGATGTCATACATTTCAAACATCTACTCTCCCACCAACTTGTTCATCCCTCTTGGGGATATATGACATAGCCTAGCGTGTCATAGTTTTTTGTGGTTTTGATTATCGTGCTTTCTTTTAACAGTACCCAACTTGTGGCAGTGGTTCAAACGCCTCAGAATTGTTCAGCTTGAAAGACCTGGCCTTTGGTTTATGCTGGCAACGTCGCCTTTGGCTGAAAATAACACTTCTTTCCTTTACCTATGGGCCCCTTCTTAATAGAGGAAGATGAGCCCATCGGGAGAACATGTTTGTCCGTTTGATGGTTCCATCACATGACCAATATGTTGACCAATTCTTCAAGACTGGCCTTCCGTTTGTTCATGTTGAAATTAATCACAAAACTATTGAACACGGGAGATAGAGAGAGAAGTAACAAATCGACAGACAGCTCATGTGAAAGTTGAAGATCAGGGCTCACCAACTTCTAAATGAGCACAATCATGCCTACCCCATGCTCGTGGACCGAAGTCCCATCTCACATGTGGCTCATCATGAGCTCTTTGGTAGTAGTTACCTCTTAGCTCGCAGGTTCTTCCCAAAGAGTTCTTTGATGTGCTGGTGAATGTCAGCAGCATCCACGTCTTCCTCAAACCTCATCTGAACTTCGTTGGACACAGGCTCTAACATATAGCACTTGGCTTTGAGATCTTGGTCTCATCATGTCTCAAGATTCTTCAGCTCCTCAGGGCTGATGTCAGCAGGTGCTTCTTTCGGAGAAGATTTATCTAGTATGCATACTAGCTTCTCCGATGCCAGTATAATCCTGAGGTTCCGTAACCAATCAAGGTAGTCTCTTCGTTAAGTTTGTTATTATCGAGAATCAATGATAGTGGATTATGCACAGTCATGTTAAATATACTGAATTGAAAACAGACATACATCAATGACTATTCATAATAATTAAGGTCATTTAGTTTTATGAATTACCCTCCCACTATTTTAACAATTTCACCATCCTCCAATGAAACCAGGAAAGTCAGTTTCTTTTGTGGGTACATAGAATCCAATTAACAAATCACAGTCCCGAATAATATCAGTCAACCATGATCCTCATAAGGTATAGCCCAATTGCAATAGGTGCAACCTCCATGTATTTATCTCACATCCAGTAAGGGCCCAATAATATGACGCCGATTATTATCACGTGTCAAGACGACCCATCAATGTCGAGTTGTAATGGATGGTCGTCATGACGTCCCCAATAATATGAGCCAACGTGTGAGAACTAGAAATCTGTTAAGTATGATTTAATGGCTAATCAGCTTTTGGATTAAGATTTGTCACGGAATTGTGAATTCTGGGTGTTCAGATTTGGTTTAGAGTTGCACAGTAGTGAGTTGCGCGAGAATTCAGCTGTTGGTTTTCAGCAGTAGCGCAATTCAGGCGTCAGTGTTCTACTGTAGCGTCTGCAGGTGAAGTCTGATCAGTTGTTGATGGCGCGGGAGTGAAACGCTGTCGTTTCGTGAAAATCAGACGTCGCGCTAAAGCAAGGAATCAGGTGTAGCGCATTTCAGAAGTCAACGCAAGTCAGCGGTACTGTAGCGAGTGAGTGATGCGTCGTCGTTTCGCTATTCAGTAGTAGCTCTTGAAGAGGAACCTGTTAGCAGCAGAGGCACGGGTGCGAGGATTAACGAGAAAGCGACACATGTTGGTCAACTTTTTGGTGTTGACTGCTGATATTGTAGCGCAAATCAGCAGTTGCGATTGTGAGAGACTTGATTCAGTCGAGTGACCAGCCGTTGGTTTGAGTGACCAGATGCTGATAGTGAGGCGAAGTCGTTTTGATAAGTTGGAACGCAGCGTTTTGGGTATAACGCTTTGTGACCAGCTGCTGGTTGTTTCGAAAGGAATCTGTCATCAGCTGTTGGAGCGCTGCGGCTTATTCTAGACGCTGGAATTTAAGGCGCATGATAGCTTCTGCCTAGGTTGAGGAGGTCAGGAGAAAGCTGGTTTGCTTTAGGCTGAGTTCTGCCGTGCCTTTGAGAAATCTGTTGAGGTAGATTGAAGCTGTGAGGTACGAATTGAGCAGCTCTAACAGCTTTGAATGTGGACATGGCTATAATTCATGTTATGAAATCTTTTGAATTGATTCTGTGATTTTACGTGGAACATTTTGATGAATTGCTTGAGTTATATATTCCGTTTTCATGTACTGTCAATGTATGCATTTAGAATTGATTATTGAATGGCATTCATGCATACATCTTGAGACAGATTGATTAATTGATGTCCCGATTTAGAGCCACATTGTGACTGGCCGACAGATGTGTTGTGCCTAAAAAGTCCAACGCTATCATCGGAGTGGTGACTGTCGGATTCGAGTGTCTACCACCGAGCTGTGATGGGCTGACGGGCCCTGAAGATCACGGACCGATGATTTCCCCGGTTGATTTACTGTGTGGGTATAGAGGCTCGACTTGAGATGATTTGCCAGTTGATACGCTGGTCTTGATTTCCGATTCCTTGATAGCCTCATGCATTTCATAGCATTGATTTATAGCATGTTGCATAAATTGCTGTTTTGATGGCTCTTCGTACTGAGGCTTGACCTCGTATTTCTTTTCCTGCTTTTTTGTTGTCTGGGTCTGCGTTAGCCATTTGCAGGATCTACAGGTAACCAAGCTGGAACGAGTGGAGCACCAGCTGGTTGATCCACATTCCCTTGAGTCCCAGTTATATATTGTATTATGTATTGAACCAGGGGATGCCCTGTGTTTATTTGTATATGGGGATCTGTACCTTATTTGGGATTTTATGTTACCTGTTTTGCTTGAGTTTTGATTTAACTCGTATTTCGATTATTGATATTTTGAATGACGATTTGAGTTCAGGCCCAAATTATTTCAAAAATTTTTAAGCCCGATTTTACGCTTCCGTGATTATGTGCTTATTTGTGCTTTAATCTTTAGTGATTAGCACGGGGCCTGACATTTTTGGTATCAGAGCTTAAACTGGGATTAGCTCACTTTCTTTTGATCACACTCGAGTCTAGGCACAGAGTTTTGATTTGATTTTTGATTGACTCTGTGACTTACATGATTTTATCTGTCTCTTTGATATCTGCTATTAGTCTTACCTTGAGAATTGTTTAGATGCCGCCGAGGAGAGGTAGAGGTAGGACTACTAGACGTACCGCAGAAGAGTCTAGGGCCTCAGATAGTGATGAGGGCAATCAGCATGTTGAGGATGTTACGAGACAGATAGGCGAGATGGAGCTAGTCTTAGCTAGGTTCCAGCAGACGAACCCTCCGAATTTTGCTGCTGCTGAGGGTGGTGCGTTGGCCGAGAGTTGGCTAGTGCAGATGGAGGAGCTGTTTGATACTTTGGAATACACTCCTGAGAAGAGATTAAAGCTGGCAGTGTTGCAATTGAGGGATAACGCGCAGCGCTGGTGGAGAGGTACTTCTCGTATCTTACGTGAGAGTGGGGCTGTGATTACTTGGGAGAGCTTCTGTGTCGCGTTCCGACAGTAGTATACCCCAGAGTCCTACTACAACAGTCGCAAATGGGAGTTTGATAATCTGAAGCAAGGGACGATGAAAGTGGCCGAGTATGCCAGGCAGTTTTCTTCACTTCTGATGTATGTGCCTCACGAATCTAACCAGGAGAGGACGAACAGGAACAAATTCATGAAGGGATTGAGGCCTGACCTGTTCCGGATGGTGTTGTCTGGTTCTCCTGTGACTTATGTTGACGTTGTGAATAGAG
The DNA here is from genome assembly GCA_001598015.1 of Dorcoceras hygrometricum. Lineage (NCBI taxonomy): Eukaryota > Viridiplantae > Streptophyta > Magnoliopsida > Lamiales > Gesneriaceae > Dorcoceras > Dorcoceras hygrometricum. The sequence continues at coordinate 6,455 of KQ999047.1, forward strand.
CGGTAGACATTGAGGAGAGTTTGTTGGAGGCAGAGGCTCCGGTTTAGCCGAATCTGGATGTGCTTTTCAGCCGGTGCAGAGTATGTCGCAATCGTTCCAATCTCCTCAAGGGTCGCAACAATAGAATCGCCAACAGTTTAAACCTCGAGGAAAGCAGTTCAAGAAGAAGGCCAATTCGAGTTCCTCTGGTTCTGTGAGTTCTGGTAGCAGTGGTTCTGACAGTATGTCTTGTGGACAGTGCGGAGGAAAGAATCTGACTTCGCAGTGCCGTGGTGTGCAAGGTACTTGCCATAACTGTCGATAGCCTTGACATTATCAGAGAGTATGTCCTTTGCTGAGGGGACAGACTTCGGTTCCTTCGCAGCAGGGTTCTGCTGGTGGTTCTTCACAGAGACCGCAGTTTCCTGTTCCGACCCAGCGATCTGGATTTCAACCCCATGAACCGTCTAGGTTTGGAGGATCTTCTAGACCTCAGTTTCAGATACCGCGGCAGGCCCAGGTGAATGCCTTGACGAGAGAGCAGGCTGAGGAGACACCTGGTATGTTTATCGCAGGTACATGTTCTATCTTTGATTTTCCTGCGAGAGTTTTAATTGATACAGGAGAGTCACACTCCTTTGTTTCTGCATGGTTTGTGCATGAGTGTGGGTTGAGAGTTACCCCACTGTGTGATGTCGTATCTGTATCTACTCCTGCTGGTGTGTGGGTGATGTCCCGTGAGATCGTGGTGGATAGTGTGATTCGATTTGATCAGAACGTGCTAGTGGCGAAACTGATTGTCTTGGAGATGAGGGATTTTGATTGCATCTTGGGAATGGATGTATTGTCTAGCTATAAGGCTACTGTTGATTGCTTCCATGGTGTGGTGAGATTTTGCCCTGATTCGGGTGAGAAGTGGGATTTCTACGGCACGGATTCGCGCTCAAAGATTCCACTGGTATCTGCCATGGAGATGTTTAGCCTGTTATCACTGGATAATGCTGGATTTATGATCTATGCGCTAGAAGTTTCCCAAGAATCACGACTGGAGTTGAGCGACATCCCGATCATCCGAGAGTTTCCCGACGTGTTTGCGGATGAGATTCCTGGATTCCCTCCGAGACGTGAGATCGACTTCAGTATCGAGTTGGTGCCCGGTATAACCCCGATTTCTAGAACTCCATATCGGTTGGCGCCAGCAGAGTTGAAGGAACTCAAGGAACAGTTGAGAGACCTTCTGGATAAAGGTTTCATCAGACCGAGTATGTCACCTTGGGGAGCTCCGATTATTTTCGTGAAGAAGAAAGATGGGTCTATGAGGATGTGTGTTGATTTTAGACAGTTGAACAAAGCGACGGTGAAGAACAAGTATCCTTTGCCGAGGATTGATGACTTGTTCGATCAGTTGCAAGGATCGGTGGTGTACTCGAAAATTGATTTGCGCTCTGGCTATCACCAGTTGCGGATTAGAGATGCTGATGTGGCGAAGACAGCTTTTAGAACGAGATATGGGCATTATGAGTTTCTTGTGATGCCGTTTGGGTTGACGAATGTCCCAGCTGTTTTCATGGATTTGATGAATCGCGTCTTTAGCGAGTTTCATCGATCGGTTCGTGATTGTCTTCATAGATGACATATTATTGTATTCGCGGAGTTTGAGAGAGCATAAGGAGCATCTTAGACTGGTGTTGCAGAGATTGAGGGACTCGCAGTTGTACGCCAAGTTCGGCAAGTGTGAATTTTGGCTTGATAGAATTATCTTTTTGGGTCATGTGATTTCGGCGCAAGGGATTTCGGTGGATCCAAGTAAGGTCGAAGCAGTTCTTAACTGGGAGAGACCTAGGAACGTTTCTGAGATCCGTAGTTTCTTAGGCGTAGCTGGATATTATAAGCGTTTTATTGAGAAGTTCTCCTCAATAGCCAGGCCTATGACTCAATTGACTCAGAAGGATAGGAGGTTTGTTTGGACTGACAAGTGCAAGTCTAGTTTTCAGACGTTGAAGGAGAAGTTGACTACTGCTCCTGTTTTGGCTCTATCGTCTGGATCTGGAGGATTTGTTGTATGCTCCGATGCTTCTCTGAATGGATTGGGATGCGTTCTGATGCAGAACGGGTACGTGATTGCATATGCGTCTCGAAAGTTGAAGCCTCACGAGACGAGGTACCCCGTTTATGATTTGGAATTGGCTGTGATTGTGTTTGCCTTGAAATTTGGCGACACTACCTATATGGTGAAGAGTTTGTGGTGTACACCGACCACAAGAGTTTGAAATATATCTTCATGCAGTCAGACTTGAATATGAGGCAACGTCGTTGGATGGAGTTGCTCAAGGATTTTAACTGTGAGATTCAGTATCAGCCTGGACGGATGAACTTAGTAGCCGATGCTTTGAGTAGGAAAGCCCATCCTGAAATGGTAGAATCTTTGAGTGTCTCGAGAGTCTACGAGCAGTTGAGTACTTCTGGTTGGAGATTTCAGCCTGGTGATCAGTACTTCTTGATTTCTTCGATTTGGGTTGAACCGCAAATTGTGAGTGCCATTAGGGAAGCGCAAAGGACTGATCCCTATATCCATGAGTTGAGGATTAAAGCCCGAAGTGGTCAGTCTGATGAATTTTCTGTTGCTTCTGATGGATGTCTGAGATTTCGAGGGAGATTAGTGGTTCCAAACCTGATTGATTTGAAAGAGACCATCATGAATGAAGCACATTGTAGTCGGTACACAGTGCATCCGGGCGAGAGAAATATGTACCATGCCTTGAAGTCTCACTACTGGTGGGCAGGTCTGAAGGGTACACAGTGCATCCGGGCGAGAGAAATATGTACCATGCCTTGAAGTCTCACTACTGGTGGGCAGGTCTGAAGAGCAAAAATTCTGGTTTTGTTGCTAGGTGTTTGAATTGCCAGCAGGTCAAGGCTGAGAGAATGAGACCTGGTGGATTGCTTCAGAGTTTAGAGGTGCCTCAATGGAATTGGGAGCACATCTCCATGGATTTTGTGACTCATTTACCTCGATTGAGTAGGGGATACGATGCAATTTGGGTGGTGATTGATAGACTTTCGAAGTCAGCCCATTTCATTCCCTATGATGTGAGGTGTTCGATGAAGAAAATGGCGAAGTTGTATGTTGACCATGTGGTTAGATTGCATGGAGTGCCTGTTTCGATAGTGTCTGATAGAGATCCTAGATTTACATCTTTATTTTGGAAGAGCTTGCAGGCAGCGATGGGTTCGAGATTGGCTATGAGTACAGCCTATCACCCATAGAAGATGGTCAGGTTGAGCGGACCATTCAGACTTTAGAAGATATGTTGTGTGCAGTTGTGATGGATTTCAGTGGTGGCTGGCAGGATTCCTTGTCCTTAGTCGAGTTTTCGTATAACAACAGCTACCAAATGACTATCGGGATGGCTCCATTTGAAGCTTTGTATGGTCGCAAGTGCAGATCTCCAATATGTTGGGAAGAGGTTGGTGAGAAACAGCTTTCTACTCCTGAGTTTGTGCAACATATGAAAGATCAGATTGATTTGATTCGGAGTAGGATGAAGGCTTCACAAGATATATTTACTAGCTATGCTAATAAGTGACGCAGACCGTTAGAATTTGAGGTTGGCGATCGTGTGTTTCTTAAGATTTCTCCTTTCAAGAGCGTTATGTGATTCAGATTTAAGGGCAATTGGACAGTTGTCTTATAGATTGAGGCTGACTGATGAATTATCAGCGATACATGACGTTTTTCATGTGTCAATGTTGAGAAAATATGAGCCAGATCCTTCCGATGTTTTGAGAACCGACGAAGTTGAGCTAGATTCTGCCTTGAGTTATGTTGAATATCTAGTGCAGATTCTGGATAGGAAGGAGAAACAGTTGAGGAACAAGATAATACCGTTGGTGATGGTCCAATGGAGCAAGAATGGACGTGAAGAAGCTACCTGGGAAGTTGAGGAAAAGATGAGACAAGAGTGGCCTCATCTGTTTGAGCCATAGCAGCAGTGAACAGGTAACCTCTAGTTTGATTGATTTGCGATTTAAGTGACTTTGCTGCTGAATTGAGATTCTGATTAGTATTGAGTTGTACTGGCCAGTATGGCATGTGTATATTAGGAATGGTGTCTAGTATACTGTGTCGTGAATGAGCTATCTTGCTGTTGTGATTTTGATTTGATAACTTAACTGATTTCGAGGACGAAATCGATTTCTAGTGGGGGAGAGTGTGAGAACTAGAAATCTGTTAAGTATGATTTAATGGCTAATCAACTTTTGTATTAAGATTTGTCACGGAATTGTGAATTCTGGGTGTTCAGATTTGGTTTAGAGTTGCACAGTAGTGAGTTGCACGAGAATTCAGCTGTTGGTTTTCAACAGTAGCACAATTCAGGCGTCAGTGTTCTACTGTAGCGTCAGCAGGTAAAGTCTGATCAGTTGTTGATGGCGCGGGAGTGATACACTGTCGTTCGTGAAAATCAGACGTCGTGTTAATGCGAGGAATCAGGTGTAGCGCATTTCAGAAGTCAACGCAAGTCAGCGGTACTGTAGCGAGTGAGTGATGCGTCGTCGTTTTGCTATTCAGTAGTAGCGCTTGAAGAGGAACCTGTTAGCAGCAAAGGCACGGGTGCGAGGATTAACGAGAAAGCGACACATGTTGGTCAACTTTTTGGTGTTGACTGCTGATATTGTAGCACAAATCAGCAGTTGCGATTGTGAGAGACTTGATTCAGTCGAGTGACCAGCCGTTGGTTTGAGTGACCAGCTGCTGATAGTGAGGCGACGTCGTTTTGATAAGTTGGAACGCAGCATTTGGGGTATAACGCTTTGTGACCAGCTGCTGGTTGTTTCGAAAGGAATCTGTTATCAGTTGTTGGAGTGCTGCGGCTTCGTTTTGATTAGTTGATGCGGCGTCGTTTTGGTGCGTGAAGAAAAATGCAACGTCTGATGGTTGCTGCTGATTTCTGTTGAGAGCAAAAGCTGGTTTCTGTCGTGATATTCCTACTGTTTCGATGTTTGATTATTTTAGAACAGCAGCTGTTGGATTTGAGAGATATATAGATAAGTGTTGATCGACACTTAGAATTATTTGAGAACCCGATATTTCTTATCTCTATCTTCAAACCCTCGATAGCAACTGTTCACTCGAGCATTTCTTCTTTAGATTTCTATCGATTTCAGCCGTTGTTTTGAATGATTTTGGTGGCGCTGAGTTCGTTGTGACTTGCTCTTTCGATTGCTACCCATTTGAAGCTGTAGTTCTACCTTAGAGAGGATCGTGAAGTAGCAGTGTTGTTCGATTATCTTCGCCTGGTGAGATCTGTTGAGGTAGATTGAAGCTGTGAGGTACGAATTGAGCAGCTCTAACAGCTTTGAACGTGGACATGGCATTATTTCATGTTATGAAATCTGTTGAATTGATTCTATGATTTTACGTGGAACAGTTTGATGAATTGCTTGAGTTATATATTCTGTTTTCACGTACTGTCAGTGTATGCATTTAGAATTGATTATTGAATGGCATTCATGCATACATCTTGAGCCAGATTGATTAATTGATGTCCCAATTTAGATCCACGTTATGACTGGCCGATAGATGTGTTGTGCCTGAAAAGTCCAACGCTATCATCAGAGTGGTGACTGCCGGATTTGAGTGTCTACCACCGAGCTGTGATGGGCTGATGGGCCCTGAAGATCACGGACCGATGATTTCCCCGGTTGATTTACTGTGTGGGTATAGAGGCTCAACATGAGATAATTTGCCAGTTGATACACTGGTCTTGATTACCGATTCCTTGATAGCCTCATGCATTTCATAGCATTGATTTATAGCATGTTGCATGATTTGCTGTTTTGATGGCTCTTCGTACTGAGGCTTGACCTCGTATTTCTTTTCCTGCTTTTGTGTTGTGTGGGTCTGCGTTACCCATTTGAAGGATCTACAGGTAACCAAGCTGGAACGAGTGGAGCACCAGCTGGTTGATCCCCATTCACTTGAGTTATATATTGTATTATGTATTGAACCAGGGGATGCCTTGTGCTTATTTGTATATGGGGATCTGTACCTTATTTGGGATTTTATGTCACCTGTTTTGCTTGAGTTTTGATTAACTCGTATTTCGATTTCGAAAATTTTTAAGCCCGATTTTACGCTTCCGTGATTATGTGCTTATTTGTGCTTTAATCTTGAGTGATTAGCACGGGGCCTGACACAACGTCATGGGAGTTTCATCCAACTCACAAGAAGGTTCAATGGCGTGCACAGCTTTCCGGCACACAGAACCCCCCAATAATATGAGCCGAGCCATGTATGTAGCATCGACGTACACCCATTGTTGATGGAAGGTAGCAAATTTTGAACAATATTTAAATTCTCTTAGTTTCATAATATTATCGAATAAGCTTTTGTTTTATGATCAATTCAGAAGCCATGGACTAACATCTCTAAGAGTGCTTCCAGGTTATTGGAGGGGCTAAGACCCACTTAAAACCCAAATTTCTAAGACAAAGCTGTTGGCATACAATGGCGGATCCGGATCCCGTTTCCCGGGGGCACAGCGGAAATCAAAAGTTGCCCCGAGAAACGTTCAATACATTCAACACAAATCAATAAACCATTCATAGGGGGTTCATTGATTGTTACCTTTCTGGCGTCTAGGCGCCTGGCTCCGACCAGTTTCACGAGGAAACCGGCACATCTAACGGTAGGCGGCGGTAGATCGTCAATCAGGTCCACGATCGGAAACAATCTTCCTCCATCAATCTGCACTTGAAGATCTGACAGATTTTAGCACGAACGGATTCTCCTCGTCGTGGTGATCGAAACAAGTCCGATCACGCGAAAAACCGGGCGACGGCGGCGGTGGCCGGCGGCGATGGGCGGTCGGCGGCGGCTTGAGGCGTGTGGGAGAGGGGGGGGGGGTATGAGAGCTAGGTTGTATCT
>KQ999048.1:12899-30607 GCA_001598015.1 Dorcoceras hygrometricum
ACCTACATCGATACCATACTTAAGAGGTTCTCTATGGAAGAGTCCAAGAGAGGACACCTACCTATGTGCCACGGAGTCACTCTATCTAAGTCTATGTGTCCGAAGACTGATGAGGAGATAGAGAGTATGACACGTGTGCCATATGCCTCGGCAATAGGTAGCATTATGTATGGCATGATCTCGACTAGACCGGATGTCTCATATGCTCTGAGTGTCACGAGCCGCTACCAGGACAACCCCGGCCAATTGCATTGGAAGGCCGTGAAGGATATTCTTACGAAGGACTAAGAATATGTTCATGGTCTATGGGGGTGGTGAACTGAAACTGGAAGGCTACACTGATTCTAGCTTCCAGTGTGACGTGGATGATTCGAAATCAACCTATGGATTTGTATTCATGCTCAATGGTGGTGCTGTCTCTTGGAAGAGTTCCAAGCAAGACACCATCGCGGATTCAACCACTGAGGCTGAGTACATCGCAGCATCAGCTGCTGCTAAGGAGGCCGTTTGGATAAGGAATTTCGTCCAAGAGTTGGGCGTCATTACTAATGGAGTTGGTCCAGTCCCGGTGTACTGCAACAACACGGGTGCCGTTGCGCGAGCAAAGGAGCCTAGGTCTCACCAAAGATCCGAACATATACTGAGGAAATACCACATAATCCGGGATATTGTGGCTAGAGGTGACATAGCAGTTGAGAGAGTCGCCTCTGCGGACAACGTTGCTGATCCACTTACGAAGCCCTTGCCTGGACCGTTGTTTGAAAAACATCGCGAAACAATGGGACTGCGTCTGATGAGTAGTTGGCTTTAGGGCAAGTGGGAGATTGTTAGAGTAGATGCCCAACTAGCCAACTTGTGGCGTGTGGGTTTATAGACTCTTGTATGAAACAATCTTTATATATGATATTCGCATTTATATGGCATTGTTTACTTTCATTGTGTTGTATGATGATTAACAATTACGTTGAGTAAAGACCTAGAATACGCTAAAGTGTATGTTAGATGTGATAGTGGGTATGACGGCTATCATGAAACACGTCTAATAGTCACTGTGTATTCTGAACATGTTCCTAGTCGATTGGGCCGTCAAAATGAGGATAAGGCCGCCCGAGCTAGAGACTAGTATCTGCGATGCGAAGTACCATGTTTCATTGGTAGGGAGCATTGTGATGTTCTGAGCATGCAGATAGATAGTGACCTGGTGATCTATCGAACTACCCTCGTTCGGACTTTCCAAGTGGTTATCATTTGTCGAGTGGATAAGTCCGAGGTCTTGGTTGTACTGATTAGTCCTCACGAATCGAAATGTCATTGAGACTCTACATGATAGGCGTCTCACTTTGACCCGTTTTTCGACTCACTTGGGGTCATCAGGCGGCGGGATTGGGTGATACCCCGATGCATGTAGGAGTCGATGCATCGTTGTCGAGGATTCACCGCTCGCATACATGCGTGGATATCCTATGCTATCTGAGGGGATAATAGTGTATAAATCTCTGGCCAGAGTACTAGAAGTGTTTTAGGTAAATGTGTTTACCTAGTTACACTCGCGATGTCACTATTCGATCTCCAAGATGTATGCATAGCTATCGGATCTATAGCGACTCTCGATTTACCAATGGTCGTTGATCTGATCGGGATATATGGATTGAAAGGACCGTACTGTACACTAACCACGACCAACTGGATTCGATATTCCCGCACGGATACTCAACTCAATGTGTTGAGCATTAGAAGAGGATTTTGGGGAGTGCGACTTCCTAAAAGTCAACAAGGGTCAAATCGTGATTTGCCGATGTTGAGGGGCAAAACGGTCATTTCGCGCTGGGGTTCTGAAAAATAGTTTTTCAGATCATAGTATTCAGTTTTGTAAACTGAGTCGATCGGTCCGATCTGATCGGTGATCGGAGTTACGATGAAGTCACGGTGATAGGGATGAACATAATGTTCATCCGTTGGACCCGGGCCCGTTGGGCCGGTCCAAGACTATGACTAAGTCTATTTAATTAGACTTAAGCTTCATTATACAAAACACTACACAACCTAACCCTAAACCTAGCTCTAAGCGCCGTCTCTCCCCTCCTCCAAAAGCCTCGCCGCCGCCGCCGCTTCGTCGGAATTTGTTCCGGCCAATCTTTCGAGGAGAATCCGTCCGCGCCGATCTCGTCAGGCCTTATAGTGCAGGCTGACGTAGGAGTCTCGCATCCGGTCGTGGACCTGATTGACGGATATACCGCCGCCTACCGTGAAGAGCCGGCGTTCTTGTAATTCCGGTTGGAGCCAGGCACGAGTTTCCAGCAAGGTAGTCATCTAAACACCCTATGAATGTCATATAGTGTTATTGTTTGAATTGTATTGATCGTCTCCCGACCAAATTTTTGTTCTTCCACTGCCTCGCCGGGAGGCGTGATCCGGATCCGCCGTGGTTCTCCAACAGCAAGGCCAAAGCTGTCGTATGTAGCAATAGTGAACGAATTCCCCGAAGTTTTTCCAGACGACTTCACTAGGCTGCCGCCAGATCGGGAGATTGAATTTTCAATTGATCTGGTACCTAATGCTATTTCGGTCTCCAAACCTCCGTATAGGCTAGCGCCCTAAAAAATGAAAGAATTGAAGGAGCAAGGTTTCATTAGACCAAGCACATCTGGGGAGCCCCTGTGTTGTTCGTGAAGAAGAAAGACGGCAGTATGAGGTTATGCATATATTATAGAGAGCTGAACAAGCTGACAGTCAAGAACAAATACCCTCTACCCAGAATTGAAGATTTATTCGATCAACTTCAGGGTGTATTAGTATTTTCGAAGATTGACCTGTGATCTGGTTACCACCAGCTTAGGATTAAAGAAGTGGATGTATACAAGACAGCCTTCAGGACGCGCTACGGGCACTATGAGTTTCTAGTCATGCCGTTTGTATTGATAAACACACACTCAGCTTTCATGGATTTAACGAACCGAGTGTTCCAACCGTTTCTGGACCAATTTGTGGTAGTATTCATAGATGACATCCTTGTCTACTCCAAGAACAGAGAAGAAGTATTAGTATTTTCGAAGATTGACCTGTGATCTGGTTACCACCAGCTTAGGATTAAAGAAGTGGATGTATACAAGACAGCCTTCAGGACGCGCTACGGGCACTATGAGTTTCTAGTCATGCCGTTTGTATTGATAAACACACACTCAGCTTTCATGGATTTAACGAACCGAGTGTTCCAACCGTTTCTGGACCAATTTGTGGTAGTATTCATAGATGACATCCTTGTCTACTCCAAGAACAGAGAAGAACACTCGCACCAGCTTAGGACGGTATTGCAGATCTTGAAGGATAAGTAGCTTATTGTAAAGTTTAGTAAATGCGAGTTCTGGTTGGAGAAGGTTGCTGTCCTTGGCCATGTAATTTTTCAAGGATGGTGTAGAAGTGGATCCAGCAAAAGTGGAATCCATTCGATACTGGCTCGTGCTCAAGAGTGAAAATGAGATTCGTATCTTCCTGGGTCTCTCGGGTTATTATAGGCATTTTATCAAGGGCTTCTCGAAGATAGCAGTGCCATTGATAGCCTTAACCAGGAAAAGCGTGAAGTATGATTGGACCCCAGAGTGCCAGATTAGTTTTGATAAGCTGAAGCAAGCTTTGGTGGAGGCCCCTATTTTATCTATGCCTTCTGTAAAGGGTAACTAAGTTCTATTCATCGATGCATCCAAGCTGGGGTTGGGTGCGGTGTTGATACAAGATCGCAAGGTGATCGCTACGCTTCCAGGCAATTTAAGACTCATGAGAAGAACTATCAACTCACGACCTGGAGCTTGCAATAGTTGTTTTCACGTTGAAGATTTGGAGACACTACTTGTATGGAGAGAAGTGCGAGATCTTCACAGATCACAAGAGCCTCAAGTATTTATTCACGTAGAAAGAGTTAAACATGAGGCAGCAGAGATGACTAGAGCTGGTGAAGGATTATGATTGCACTATCAGCTACCATACGGTCAAGGCTAATGTAGTAGCTGATGCTTTGAGCAGGAAGACAGTGGGTTTAGCTTGGGTGTCAATTCAAAGGCCTTGGGCAATGGAGATAAAGAATTTTGAGTTGGAGCTAATCACCAGCGACTGTGCAGCAAAGCTAGCTGTTCTCACTATCCATCCAACATTGAAAGAGCACATCAGAGAGGTCCATGTGGGGACGATCAGCTAATAAATTGGAAACAACGGGATGAGGCTAAAGGAGGAAATATATACACCATAGAAGAAGGTATCGTGTGATACCAAGGCAGGATGTGGGTACCACAGGTAGATACCCTGCGAGCTGATATTATGAAGGAGGCTCACGCCACACCATATTCATTGCACCCAGGTAGTACAAAGATGTATAAGGACTTGAAAACATTATATTGGTGGCTAGGTATGAAGCGGGATATCTCCAGATCATCGCAGAGTGCCTAACCTATCAGCAAGTTGAAGCAGAGCATCAGCGACCAGCTGAGATGCTGAAACCTCTTCCAATACCAGTGTGGAAGTGAGAAAACATCGCGATGGATTTTGTAGTAGGTCTGCTCATGACTCTTAACAGTTTCAACTCCATTTGGGTCATAGTATATCGATTAACCAAGTCAGCTAATTTCCTACTAGTGAAGACCACTTATGATATGAACAGATATGCTGAGCTATATCTCAAAGTGATAGTGAGGCTTCACGGGATTCCAGTTTCTATTATCTCAGATAGGGAACCGAGGTTCATGTCTGCGTTCTGGAAGAGCTTGCATCGAGCCATGGGAACCAAGCTGGCCTTCATTATAGCATTCCACCCCCAAACCAATGACCAATCCGAAAGAGTAATCCAAACGTTGGAGGATCTGCTTCGTGCTTGCACCATAGATTTTGCTGAGATTTGGGATTCAAAGCTTCCTATGCTAGATTTGAATACAACAACAGTTATCAAGCTTTGATTAAGATGGCCCCATATGATGCTTTGTATGGAAGAAAGTGCAGGTAACCTATACACTGGGATGATGTAGGTGAGAGAGCTGATCAAGGTCCTGACATAGTTGAGCAAACAGCTTAAGCCATCGGGAAAGTGCGTGATTGGATGAGGATGGCTCAAAGTCGAAAAAGATCTATGCTGATGATCGTCGTCGTGAGTTGAGCTTCAAAGTAGGGGATCACGTGTTCTCAGGGTATCACCCATGAAAGGGGTGATGCGGATTGGAAAGAAGGCGAAGCTGAGCCCCAGATTTATTGGACCTTTTGAAATTTTGGAAAAAGTAGGAACGTTAGCGCATCGATTAGCGCTACCTCCCGAGCTATCAACGGTTCACAACGTGTTTCACGTCTCAACTCTTCGAAATTATGTTCCAAGCCCCATGCATGTTTTGAGCTATGAACCGATCCAGCTTGCGCCTGATCTGTGTTACGAAGAAAATCCAGTGAGGATTCTCCTTAGTGAAGAAGAAGGCTGAGAACAAAATCATTCATATGGTCAATGTTCAGTGGGCAAATCACTCTGAGCGGGAAGCAACCTGGAAAATGAAGCTGACATGAGAAATCGTTACCCCGAGCTGTTCAGGTGAGCTAAATTTCAAGGACGAAAGTTTATTTAAGGGGGGTAGAGTTGTAACGCCCGAAAAATCCGGAAACCCATGAGACATTTATTTTATTTTAGGAGGATTAAACTGCTAATTTCATTTTACGCTTAAGCTTAACCTTCCAACTTTCGCCTGAGCTGGTTTCTTCGGTTTTCTTTAGTAGGATGGTTCACGGGCGGTCCGGTCGAGAATTGACCCAAGCACGGTCCGGTTCTCCTTTTAAAAAAAATATTTTCTTTTACAAAATGATTACAAAGGCACGCTTACAGTAATTAAGGCAACTTAAATGCTATCAGCACGCCTAAGAATTTACGTTACGCAAATCTTTACCGTTGGCGATTGGATTGGGCAATGCTTGCTATGCCCGACAGTTTGTCTTTGTATAGTGGTTACAATGTTTCCCATACCACAAACCAACCAAAATATTTCTCCAAAAGTTTACTCTTGATCGTGCTTGTGGAAGATTTCAAAGCAGGAGCTGTTCCGTTCCCTGCAACCTGTCGACCTGCACATGCAAGTATACTCTGTTTCTTGTTGCTTATGTGAAAGCGTAGATTTGTTCTTTTGTTTAGTCATGATGTTTTTTTTTGTTTCATCTGTTCATAGTTCTGATCTTTTTTTATAGGATTCGCCTGTGATAAGTGGTTACGAAAATGTTTTTGTTAGGATCGGAATACCAAGGGTGTCCGTGAGTTCTGCCACAACTTACGTTGGCTCTCACACACCTAAACACCGAACCCGTAAGTTACGTGCATTTTAAAATTTTTTATCATAAAAGCATCACGAAACTGCGAAAAGATCAGCGTGAAGCTGGACCAACAGCTCTGCGAGCTGGTTTAACACAAACAGTCAGGTTCATTAAATCTTGAGTTACAATAGCTCAGTGTTCTTGAATGTAAAAGCATCGAGATACAGATTGAGTTATGAATTAAAATCATGTGGAAACAACTCAAACTGAACTCTTATAATCGAAATCCATTTAACAGTTTGAATCGCAGTAAACAAATATGCAATGCATGAATGTAAATGCAGTAAGCTGTAAAGAAATACACTGCAATTGCTTTATGGAATTTCGGAGCTAAATCTCTTACGTCTTCCCTTCTTCCACAACGGGAAGGATCCACTAGAGGACTTTGATTACAGCGGTCCCCACTGCAACCCGATCCTACGACCAACAGCCGCAAGAACTCCTAGCAACCACTGCACACCATCCCACAAGCTATGTGTCTAACTTCACTTCTTTACTACCTCAGTGAGAAAGGCTACATGTGAGGGCTGTAATTAACAGGTTTGATTTGTGGCATGTTACGAACAGATTTGAGGAAATAGCCCGATTAATCTCGTAAGATGTTTGAGCAGATTTGACTGGAATGAGTATTTAATCGGAGAAATATGCTTTATGAATTATCGGGCGTTCAGCCTAGGAATATTGGTCAAAGATGTTTGTGAGATCAGCTTTGGACGTGGGCAGGTTTGAGTATAGCTTCGGATTTGACTTAGAACTCTATCTGGTGAGTATCGTTGAGTGAGGAAGGGCGTTAGCGCTCGGAAAATTTGGTATATTGTTTATCGATGGAGTCAAGATTTGGAGAATACCCCACGCAAGTGTATTAGAGGCGCTGGGAGAATCGGTTTGGATCGCGGTTTGAGTAGACCGGTTCGTTATTTTCAGATTTGAGTAAGATCTGGGTGTCCAGATCTGTCCTTCGCGTGTTTGAGCGAGTTACCTTGAGAGGTAAGCAAAACAATGTCGTTTTGGATTACCCGGGTATGCGCGGGTTGATTATAAGTGATACGGTGTCGTTTAGAGTATAGCAGATTTGGCGTTGGTTGAGTATGACTGATGCGACGTCGTTTAGCAAGCATCAGATTTGATAAGAGCTGGACCCTGGTGCGATGTCGTTTTATGAAAGCCAGATCTGGATGTTTGCGAGTGGGTCTATGTGTACGTGTGATCTGTTTGTTTTGATCGGGACTCCTATGCGTCGTCGTTTTATGATCGCGTACTAGCATAGCGTAGATAAGTCAGATCTGAGTTAGCGCTAAGCTCTGATGCAACGTTATGATCTGAGTGCTGGTATCAGCTTTGAACTGAGTAACTGACTTTCACTGTAGCGTTGACTAGAAGATTTATATACCAGTGTCGATCAACACTTAGAGAAATTTGAGACCCAATATTTCTTATCTTCTTCCCGAGAGATTCTCAAATCCTTACTGTTCATCCGAACCCCTTTTTCCGCCGATTGTCATCGATTTACGCGCCATTTGGAGCAAGATTGGTGGCGCTGAGCTCATCTCCTTAACATCTTTCGATTGATACCAGTTTGGAGACGCGAGTCAACGTGTTGAGGGACCGCGAAGTGGTTGCATTGTTCGAGCACTGTTGAGAATTCCAGCAGATAGTTCTTCCGTTCCTTTAGAGCTTTCCAATTTGAGCTTTCGAGCAGTTCTTGTTGTGTTTCACCATGAGCTGGTGAGGCAGAAGGATTTAGCTAGCTATTGGTGCTGAGTCTAAGTGAAATCTGTCGAGGTAGAAGCTGTTTTTAGGTACGGATTTGAGCTTATTTAAACAGATTTGGCATAATCTTGAGAATATTTCCAATGTGATGTGAATGCTGTGAATGAATGTTGACGTGAACAGATTTGGCTTGGTTGTGATATGATTATCTATTCTGTTTACGTTTAATTATGCTTGTTTGTGAGCTGATGTGGTCTAGCATTCACGCATACATATTGAGCCTGATTCCCTTTGATACCGAATTTATTAAACGTTGTGATAGGCCGGCTGCGTGGTCGTGCCTGAAAGGTCCAACGTTATATTTGATTGTGGTGGCCGGCTGAGTTGTCGCGCATGAATACCACTGAACTGTGATGGTCGGCTGAATTGTCGTACCTGAATATCACAGATTGATGATTATCACCTGCTGATTGGCTGTGCGTGATGTTGAGGCTCCATTGATATTTGGATTGCCGGCGGAGGTCGTTTTGCCTTGATTACCGATGTTCTTTGGTACCTTCATGCATATCATGACTTGAAATATTGCATGTTTTATGAATTGCTGTTTTATGAGTGCTCTTCGTACTGAGGTTTAACCTCGTTTTCTTTTCCTTGTTTTGGGCTGCGTTGGTCTGTGTAGGATCGAGCGCTTGCCGCTTTACCAAAAGCTATAGCTGGTGGTAATGGTGCAACTCCAATCTTTTAAACCGTATAGCAACACAAGCGCCACGTTTCGATTGCTCTACCTAGCAGGGGCAATTATTTCACTTGAACAATCCCCTCACAATAATTGCACTCCTTGCAATCAATGGGAATCGAACGTGTGACCTTGGCTCTGATACCAATTGTTAAGTGCTTGCGGCTGATGCGTCAGCTGTTGATTGATGTATAGAGAGGTCTGTTTGCGCAACATCTGACTGAGCGTTGATTGCTTCTCCTCCAGCAGCTGACACACTTGGACAGATCTGATCCTGCATAGAGTCAACGTTAGTTAAATCATTGACTACTGGATTACCTGTAAGATCTTGTTGAACTATATTGTGCGGTGTGTCCACTGCTGGTTTGTTCTTCAGCTGATTGTCTTTGTGGCAACACGTCATCGTCTGAATCATCAAGGCTTGTTGATTCAAGACGTGAACACAAATCATATAGGGTTGCAGCTGAGTTGGATCTAAAGCTTGTCTCATAAAAGACAACATGAGAAGATTCTTCAACTGTTAGACTTCTGTTGTTGAATACTCGATAAGCTTTGCTAAAAGCTGAATATCCTAGAAAGATACCTGCATAAAATTTTGGTTCAAAAGCTGTGAGGTGCTTTTTGCCATTATTATGAATAAAACATCTGCACCCAAACACCCTGAAATAAGATATATCAAGTTTCTTGCCATGCCAGATCTCATATGGGGTTTTATCGTGCATCCTATTAATCATAGATCTGTTTTGAGTATAACATGTTGTGTTAACTGCTTCTGCCCAAAATTTTTGTGAAATACCAGATTAAGCAATCATAGACCTAGAAGCTTCTTTTAAAGTGCGGTTTCTCCTCTCAGCAAGCCCGTTCTGCTGAGAAGTTCTAGCTGCTGAAAGCTCATGATTTATCCCTAGGTCTTCCAAATAAGAAGTCAGTTTATGATTTAAAAACTCGGTTCCAAGTTCAATTGTAGGATCGAGCGCTTGCCGCTTTACCAAAAGCTATAGCTGGTGGTAACGGTGCAACTCCAATCTTTTAAACCGTATAGCAACACAAGCGCCACGTTTAGATCGCTCTACCTAGCAGGGGCAATCTTGCACCTCAACAATCCCCCTCCCAATAATTACACTCCTTGCAATCAATGTGAATCGAACCCGTGACCTTGGCTCTGATACCAATTTTAGGATCGAGCGCTTGCCGCTTTACCAAAAGCTATAGCTGGTGGTAACGGTGCAACTCCAATCTTTTAAACTGTATAGCAACACAAGCGCCATGTTTCGATCGCTCTACCTAGCAGGGGAAATTATTACACCTCAACAGTCTGTGTTGGCCTTTGCAGTATCTTCAGGTAATCTAGCTGGACCGAGTGGAGCGTCAGCTGGTAGATCCCCGTTTTGAGTCCCAGTTATTTATACTATTTATTGAACAGGGGATGCCCTGCGTGATTATGTATTTGGGGATCTTGATTTGTATTTACCTGTATTTGTTGCTCTTAAGGTTGTTGGATTTTTGAGTTAAAATCCATATTTTGAGCATGAATGTATTTTGAGAGATGATTTATGTTCATGCCCAAATGAAAAATTTAGTATTTTAATGCTTCCGTGTAATTTTGATTAGTTGAGAAATTAATCTGAGTTGTAGCGCACCGGGCCTGACATTTTGGTATCATAGCTTAAACTGGGATAAGCTCGATTTCTTTTCCATCACACTCGAGTCTAGGCACAGAGTTTGAGTTTTTGTTTGTGATTGACTCTGTGATTTTGATTATCTGCCTCTGTGATTATTTGTTTTTAGTTCTTACCTCTGAGTTTTGGTATATGCCACCGAGGAGAGGTAGAATTACAACTGTTAGGCAGGTAGTTGGGGAGTCTAGAGCTCGGGAAGTAATGAGGATGTTGAGCAGCAGAGTGTGCCTTTGCGTCGTCGGACTAGACTGGCAGAAGTTGAGGTGGAAGATGTGACTAGACAGATTGACGAGATGGAGCTAGTCTTGGCTAGGTTCCAGAGGATGAATCCCCCTACGTTCACTGACGCCGAGAGTGGTCTGATGGCTGAAGGCTGGTTGGAACATATGGAGTAATTGTTTGACACGGTGGAGTACACTCAGGAGAGGAGGTTGAAGTTGTCTGTTTTGCAGTTGAGGGATAAAGCTCAACGTTGGTGGAAAGGTACTTCCCAAGTCATGAGAGAGATTGGGGCTTTGATTTCTTGGGAAAGCTTCTGTGCAGCTTTTTGACAGGAGTATACCCTGAGTCCTACTACAATAACCGGGAGAGGGAGTTCGACAATCTGAAGCAAGGGAACATGAGAGTAGCTGAGTATGCTAGACAGTTTTTTTTATCTTTTTTCGTATGTTCCCCATGTTGCTAACCAGGAGAGGACGAAGAGGAAAAAGTTTCTGAGAGGTTTGAGGCCTGATTTGTTCCGTATGGTGTTGTCTGCTTATAGAGCGGCTGTAGATTGTTTCCACGGTGTAGTGAGGTTTAGACCTAAATTTGGGGAAAATTGGGATTTCTACGGTGCTGATTCGTGATCGAAAATTCCACTAGTATCTGCCATGGAGAGGTTCAGTCTGTTGTCGCTAGAGAACTCTGGGTTTATGATTTATGCCCTTGATATTTCCCGAGAATCGTGAATAGAGTTGAGGGATGTTCCGATTTCTCGAGAGTTCCCTGATGTGTTTCCGAATGAGATTCCTGGATTCCCTCCGAGACGAGAGATTGATTTCATCATAGAGTTGGTGCCAGGAACAGCCACGATTTTGAGAGCCCCTTACCGACTGGCGCCAGCTGAGTTGAAGGAGCTCAAGGATCAGTTGCGTGATCTTATAGAGAAGGGATTTATCAGACCGAGCATGTCTCCCTGGGGAGCTCCGATTCTCT
The DNA here is from genome assembly GCA_001598015.1 of Dorcoceras hygrometricum. NCBI lineage: Eukaryota > Viridiplantae > Streptophyta > Magnoliopsida > Lamiales > Gesneriaceae > Dorcoceras > Dorcoceras hygrometricum. The sequence goes on from KQ999048.1 coordinate 24,546, forward strand.
TTGTGAAAAAAAAAGATGGATATATGAGGATGTGTGTTGATTTTCGGCAGTTGAATAAAGCAACGATTACGAACAAGTATCCTTTGCCAAGAATTGATGATCTGTTCAATCAGCTGCAGGGTTCAGCAGTGTACTCCAAGATTGATCTGCGATCTGGTTATCATCAGTTGCGGATTAGAGACGCTGATGTGGTGAAGACGGCTTTCAGGACTAGATACGGGCATTATGAATTTCTGGTGATGCCGTTTGGATTGACGAATGCTCTTGCTGTCTTCATTGATTTGATGAATCGCGTCTTTAGTGAGTACATAGATCATTTTGTGATTGTCTTCATAGATGATATCTTGATGTATTCAAGGAACTTCAGAGAGCATAAGGAACATTTGAGATTGGTGTTGCAGAAACTGAGAGACTCACAGTTTTATGCGAAGTTTAGTAAGTGTGAATTCTGGTTGGATAAAGTGATCTTTTTGGGTCATGTCATATCTGCAGAAGGTATGTCAGTGGATCCTATTAAGGTCGAAGCAGATCTTAATTGGGAGCGACCTAGGAATGTTTCGGAGATCCGTAGTTTCTTAGGTTTTACTGGCTATTATAGACGTTTCATTGACGGTTTTTCTTCGATTGCCAACACGATGACACAATTGACCCAGAAGGATAGGATATTTCGGTGGACAGATCAATGTGAGTCAAGTTTCCAGTTGCTCAAGGAGAAGTTGACTACTGATCCTGTGTTGGATTTACCTTCGGGTTCTGGAGTTTACGTGGTTTGTTCAGATGCTTCTCTGAATGGTTTGGGTTGTGTATTGATGCAGAACGGGCGAGTGATAGCTTATGCGTCTCGACAGTTGAAGCCCCATGAGACGAGATACCCCGTTCATGATCTTGAATTGGCCACCATTGTTTTTGCCTTGAAGATTTGGCGTCACAATCTGTATGGTGAGCAGTTTGTGGTATACACAGACCATAAGAGTTTTAAGTATATCTTTACCTAGTCAGATCTTAATATGAGGCAACGTCGTTGGATGGAGTTGCTCAAGGATTTTGACTGTGAGATTCAGTATCATCGTGGGCGGATGAGGATTCTTGAGATTTCGTGGTAGATTGGTTGTTTTGAATTTGATTGATCTGAAGGAAACCATCTTGAATGAGGCCCATTGTAGTTGTTACAGTGTGCATCCAGGAGGGAAGAAGATGTATCATGCCTTGAGGTCTCACTACTGGTGGGAAGGTATGAGGAATGACATCTTTGTATTTGTAGCACGATGTCTGAACTGCCAACAAGTCAAAGCTGAGAGGATGAGACCTGGTGGATTGCTACAGAGTTTAGAAGTGCCTCAATGGAATTGGGAGCATGTGGCCATGGATTTTGTGACTCATTTACCTCGTTCGATTAGGGGATGTGATGCGTTTTGGGTTGTTATTGATAGACTTTCGAAGTCAGCCCATTTCATTCCCTATGATGTGAGGTGTTCTATGGAAAAATATGGCTAGACCGTACATTGACCATCTGGTTAAATTGCATTGAGTGCCTTGAAGACCTGGAATTGTATAAGATTAATTTGGTTGGAATCAATCGTTTTTTAGAGATTTCTGGTGGTTTAGATCTTTTTTTGTAAGTTTGGTTGGCATTTTCGGGTCAGATTTCGCATTTTAAGCAATTCTGGAAGTTTTCGTAATTTTGGTATTTTTGGGTGAAAGCTGGTTTTTGATGAAAGCTGGTTGAATAGTGAAAACCAGTCTCAACGTGTTTTGGTAACGCGGGATTATGAAACGCCGTCGTTTGGAGAGATTTGGTAGCGCTTGTAATATCAGCCATTGCCTTAGTGTGAATTTGCATCGGGTTGGATACGGTGTCGTTTGAATAAGTTGGAGCGAGGTCATTTTGGTGTAGCGCTAGTGAGAGATCTGATCGCGTGTGTGTGCCTGCTGGTTGTTCAGCCGAAGCAGATGTCAACGTGGGTCAACATCCCTGTAGCGCGAGGAGGAAACGTCGTCGTTTGTCTAGCGCTAAGGAACCAGTCGATGTGCATATTCGATTTCCAGACGTCAACGCTGGTCAACTCTTCTGTAGCTTGCAGCTGGTTTTGAGAGAGAGTTAGCGACCGGATTTGATGACTTCAGCTCTGCGACGCCGTTTTTATTAATTGCAATGCTGCGTTTTATATGTTGCTGCTGGTACCAGCTTTTGGAAGGATTTCACGCGAGAGAAATCAGCCGATGGTTTTAGGCGACCAGCTGGTGGCAGATTTGATGACGTAAGAGGTGCGACGTCGTTTTGTTAAGTCACTGCGACGTCGTTTTGTGTGTTTGGGATTATGCTTGCGGGGTTCGACCAGCCGATGGTTTGTTGGTGCCTGCTGGTTATGTCGGTGGAATTTTAAATCAGATTTCAGCAGCTACGGGATTTATATATAGGAAGACTTGGTCTTAAATTGAGATATCAGATCCCATACTTAGAATATTTTCCCCGACATTCGTTCTCTGTTTCTCGAACCCTAGAGCACTGTTCACCGTAGCTTTTCTCCGGCAACTCCCGTCGTTCTCGGTGGTTGTTTTGCTTGTTCGAGGTAGCGTTGGACTCCTCTCGAGAAGCTCTTCCATCTTATACCATTATTGGAGGCTGTCGTTAGTTAGAGCAAGGTCGCGAAGGTCTTGGCCGTGTGTTCGCTGTGAGCAGGTAGCTTCGAATTGTTGTAAGATCTTAGCTTTAGTAAGTTGATTTAAGCTCCCTGTTAAGTGGTATTGATGGGATTGATCGCTGGTTGAGTTGTAACTCCGGCAGTACCTTCTGTGTATTTTAGTCCTGATGATTTATGCCCCTGTGTGCTTTGACAGGTTGTTGTTCAGCTTTCTCGGGACCTTTGTTGTGGTAATTATTACACAGAAGTAAAAGGTACGGATTGGAGCTTGTAATACAGCGATGTTATGGCTTGGATAATTCGTGAGATGGCTATTGCTGGCTGCTGTTTTGTGAGATGACTGTTGGTTATGTGGTGTATACGTGCTGATGTTATTATTGTTCGCATGTGTTTATATGCTTGTTATTCCAGCATGTGGCATACACGCATTTGCATCTCCGTTCAGCTTTTGCAGCCATTGCTTCGTTGTTATTGTTCTTGTTACTTACCAGGATGCGAGGGAGAGCGGTGATTCCGCACTCTCATTTCTCCTATGCGCCGAGTGGCTAGCTACCACAGTTCATAGGTGGGGTTGTTGATGCATCTGGTAAGGGTGGGCGAGTAGGGGTGAGTGGGTAGAACCCACATGTCCTACACTCACCGTGGCCACATATTCTGTTGCAGATCCCGTTGAGATGTTGTTTTCTTTCTCATGCATAGCATCTGCATTTTATTCATGTTGTTTACTGCTGTTTTATAGTTGCTCTCCGTACTGGGGTTTGACCCCATGTCCCTCTGGGCTTGGTTGTTTTTCTTGTTGTGTTGTTTTCAGGAAACCAAGGTTTTACAGCTGGTCGTGGTTTTAGCCCAGCTGGTGGTGCCCCAGGAGGTGGTTAGAGTATCCCAGTGGCGTATATCATATTTATATGTATCAGTATTCTTAGCCAGGGGGATGCCTGCGCTTCGTTGGTGTATTTGATTGTTGGAGTCTGATACTTGTTTAATGCTATACTGTTGTTGTTGTGGTGATTTTCGTAAACTGAGATTCTATTTTGAGTATCGTGCAATTTTAAATTATATTGTTTTAACTAGTCAGGCCAAAAGCGAAAATTTTACCCTCTTTTTGATAGCTTCCGCATGTGTTTTGGTGTTTTTACTCTGTTTAGAGCACGAGGCCTGACATTTTTGGTATCAGAGCTTAAGCTGGGATAAGCTCAATTTCTTTGGTCACACTCGAGTCTAGGCACGGTGTTGTGTGTTGCATGTGCTTGACTATGTGACTACGTGCTGCATATTTCTGTGTTATATGCTATCTATGCTGTATCTGTTCTGTTTTGCTTGATCCTGTTGAGTGTTTTCATAGATGCCGCTTAGACGTCATGGTAGAGGTAGGGGGAAGTTTGAGGAATCAGTAGGGCAGAATGAGGATCATCATAGCGCTCCTAGTCGTACGCGTAGTAGGCATGATGAGGAGGAGGAAGTTGGTGACTTGCCTCCCCCGGTGGAGCGGATGGATGTGGTGATAGCACGGTTTCAGAGGATGAACCCTCCAGTTTTTAATGGTGACGAGTCCAGGGAGGATGCAGACTCGTGGCTCCGGAATGTTGTTGGTCTTTTCGATCGGGTGCAGTATGATGATGATCTTCGGTTGAGTTTAGCGACCCTCTTGCTTAGGAAGGCTGCAGAGCGCTGGTGGCGAGGCGCTTCGAGTACCTTGTTAGAGACCCATGTTGGGATCTCCTGGGACAGTTTTTGCGAGACCTTCCGACTGGAGTATGTACACGAGTCTTATGTGAACGCCCGGGAGCGGGAGTTCGATCATCTGGATCAGGGTTCCATGACTGTTCGGGAGTATGCTAGGAAGTTTTCTTCTCTGTTGGTGTGAGGATTGAGAATTTGGATTAGTGATTAATTGATTTGATTTGGGATTAATCACGATTTTGTTGACTATGGAATTCAGCAGATGGCTTGTGGAATCAGTTGCAAGAGCTATCGATAGATATGATGACGTAGGCGTGACGTATTCCTTGCTGCTGGTAGTAAGTTGTGTTATGTTGGTTGCTGCTGATCATCAGGCGCGCTTGTGCAAGAGCGTTGAGAAGCGGCGTCGTTTAGATAAGTGGAAACGCTGCGTTTTGAGCTTTGCGTTTAAGAGATCAGCTGCTGGTAGCAAGGCTTGCGTAACTAAAGTGACGTCGTTTGGATTAGTAGATGCGTCGTCGTTTTGAATGATTCTCGCGACCAGCAGATGGATTGTTTTGAAGAGAGAGCTGTTAGCAGCTCTTGGTCGTTTGTGCTGGCGAGAGCTGTTGTCAGCTGGTGTTTGCTACGGCGTCGTTTTGATAAGTAAGAACGGTGTCGTTTTGAAGTGTTTGCATGCGATTGTTTATTTAGTCGTTGCTGCTGAATTTTACGAAGGGAAAAGAGGGCTGCTGCTGGTAGACTTCTGCTGAACGTTTCGATTGATTTTTGTTGAATCAGCAGGCGATGATTTAAGAGGTATTTATAGAAGTGTTGATCGACACTTAGAAATATTTTTGAGCCAGATATTTCTTATCTCTTCTTCTCAAAACCCTCGTCGAGCCACTGTTCACCGAGACATTTCTTCCCTAGATCTTCGTTGTTTCCTGCCGAAGATTTGAGCGATTTCGGTGGCGCTGGGTTCCCTGTGAACTTCTCTTTCGATTGCTAACCATTTGAAGCTGCAAAACGACCTTGGAGAAGATCGCGAAAGCTGCTGGTTTCTGGTCGCGAGTACTGCCGTGCCTTGTTCAAATTTGTGAGGTAGAATTTGTGGATTCGAGGTACGATTGAGCAGTCCTTAGCAGTATTGAGCATGAACATGTTTATATTTCAATGTTGTGAAAACCGTGAGTTTGCTACTATGTGTTTACGTGGAACAGATTGATGGATTGATTGAGTTTTTCATTCTGTTGGCACGTATTATGAATTGTATGCATCTAGCATGGATATTGAATGGCATTCATGCATACATCTTGAGCCTGAATTGATAGATTGATTTGATTACCTGATTGGGTGCCACGTTGTGACTGGCCGACTGTTGAGTCGTGCCCGAAAAGTCCAACGCTATCGTCGGAGTGGTGACTACCGGATTCGAGTGTCTACCACCGAGCTGTGATGGGCTGACGGGCCCCGATGATCACGGACCGATGATGTCCACCGGCTGATTGGCTGTGTGTGGTATAGAGGCTTGATTTGAGTTGCCAGCTGATAGACTGGTCTAGCTATCCGATTTCTTGATAGCCCTCATGCATTCATAGCATTGATTTGTAGCATGTTGCATGTTTATCTGCTTTGATAGCTCTTCGTACTGAGGCTTGACCTCGTACCGATTCCTTCCTCATGCATTCATAGCATTGATTATAGCATGTTGCATGTTTATCTGCTTTGATAGCTCTTCGTACTGAGCTGAGGCCTCGT
>KQ999048.1:37091-57715 GCA_001598015.1 Dorcoceras hygrometricum
TATTTTGAGCCAGATATTTCTTATCTCTTCTTCTCCAAACCCTCGTCGAGCCACTGTTCACCGAGACATTTCTTCCCTAGATCTTCGTTGTTTCCTGCCGAAGATTTGAGCGATTTCGGTGGCGCTGGGTTCCCTGTGAACTTCTCTTTCGATTGCTAACCATTTGAAGCTGCAAAACGACCTTGGAGAAGATCGCGAAAGCTGCTGGTTTCTGGTCGCGAGTACTGCCGTGCCTTGTTCAAATTTGTGAGCCCTCGTCGAGCCACTGTTCACCGAGACATTTCTTCCCTAGATCTTCGTTGTTTCCTGCCGAAGATTTGAGCGATTTCGGTGGCGCTGGGTTCCCTGTGAACTTCTCTTTCGATTGCTAACCATTTGAAGCTGCAAAACGACCTTGGAGAAGATCGCGAAAGCTGCTGGTTTCTGGTCGCGAGTACTGCCGTGCCTTGTTCAAATTTGTGAGGTAGAATTTGTGGATTCGAGGTGCGATTGAGCAGTCCTTAGCAGTATTGAGCGTGAACATGTTTATATTTCAATGTTGTGAAAACCGTGAGTTTGCTACTATGTGTTTACGTGGAACAGATTGATGTATTGATTGAGTTGTTTATTCTGGTTGCACGTATATGAATTGTATGCATTATGCATTGATTTAGAATGGCATTCATGCATACATATTGAGCCTGAATTGACAGATTTGATTTGATAACCTGATTGGGTGCCACGTTGCGACTGGCCGACTGTTAAGTCGTGCCCGAAAAGTCCAACGCTATCGTCGGAGTGGTGACTACCGGATTCGAGTGTCTACCACCGAGCTGTGATGGGCTGACGGGCCCCGATGATCACGGACCGATGATTTCCACCGGCTGATTGGCTGTGCGTGGTATAGAGGCTTGATTTGGTTACTTGTTGTATGAGTTTGAGTTAACTCATATTTTGAGTATTGAATATTTTGAATGTATGATTTGAAGTTCAGGCCCATTGTATTTCGAAAAAAATTTTTAAGCCCTGATTTTAAGCTTCCGTGTTTATACGCTTATTATGTGTTAATTGGTAGTAATTAGCACGGGGCCTGACAGTTGGCGTACGTTCCCCATGTTTCTGGCCGGGATAGGGCCATGCGGACTAGATTTCTTGAGGGCTTGAATGAAGAGTTGTATCAGATGGTGTTGACTAGCGAACCCAAGAGCTATGCTGAAGAAGTTGAGACTGCTATTGATATTGAGGAAGGTTTGCAGAGTCGTCGTGCTCGTAGGCAGCAGGCGGTGCAGGTTAGTCGTCCTGCTATTTAGGGAGCGCAGTCTTCTCAGTCGTCACAGTCAGCCCATCAGCCCCAGCAGCAGCAGCAGGTGGCTCAGCAGTCTGGCCGTCAGAGGTTTCGACCCCGAGGTCAACAGTTCAAGAAGAAGTCGGGTTCTGGCTCTTCAGGTTCAGGCAGTTCGAGTAGCAGTGGATCTCGGACTGAGTTTTGCGGCTGTTGCGGTGGAAAGCATCCTTCCACTCAGTGTGTAGGTGTGCAGGGTTCCTGCAACCTTTGTGGTCAGTACGGGCATTTTGCGAGAGTGTGTCTGTCAGCTGGATCACAGCAGACCGCGGCCTAGTCTCAGGGTCGTGGAGGTCAGTCTAGGGGTCGTTCCCCTCAGTTTCCGCAGCCCCGATTGGGTGAGACTCAGTTTAGGCCTTTTCAGCAGCCTGGTCCGTCGCGGTTCGGACAGTCGTCTCAGCCTTTTCTTCTCAGGACCCCAGCATGCTCAGGTTAATGCCATCACTAGGGAGCAGGCCGAGGAGACACCAAGTCGGGTGATCGCAGGTACTTTCCTTGTCTTTGACTTTCCTGCGCGTGTGTTGTTTGACACTGGTGCATCGCATTCGTTTATTTTTGATTCGTTTGTTGTTGAGCATGGTCTGTGCACCATTTCGTTGCGCGATGCTGTTTCCGTGTCTACCCCTGGCGGTGTGAGCTTGTTATCCCAGGAGATTTTGTTGGCCTGCGCGTGTGTTGTTTGACACTGGTGCATCGCATTCGTTTATTTTTGATTCGTTTGTTGTTGAGCATGGTCTGTGCACCATTTCGTTGCGCGATGCTGTTTCCGTGTCTACCCCTGGCGGTGTGAGCTTGTTATCCCAGGAGATTTTGTTGGATGGTGTGTTGCGGTTTGGTGGGCATGTCCTGTTAGCGAACTTGATCCGTTTGATGCTTGGGATTTCGATTGCATAGTTGGGATGGATGTGTTGTCCAACTATAGGGCCTCCGTACTTCTTCCATGGATTGTGCGCTTTAGGCCTTTATCTGGCGAGAAGTGGGACTTCTACGGCCAGGATTCTAGATCGAAGATCCCGTTGATCTCAGCTATGGAGATGTTCAGCTTGTTGTCCTTGGGGAATGCTGGATTTATGATCCACGCTTTGGATGCGTCTTCTTGTTCCCGTGTGCAGCTTAGTGACGTTCCCGTGGTGCGGCATTTTCCCGATGTGTTCCCGGAGGAGATTCCTGGTTTTCCTCCGAGGCGGGAAATAGACTTCAGCATAGATTTGGTGCCTGGCACAACTCCGATTTCACGTGCTCCTTATCATCTGGCGCCTGCGGAGTTGAGAGAACTCAAGGTACAGTTAGATGATTTGCTGGAGAAAGGTTTTATCCGACCTAGTATGTCACCATGGGGAGCGCCCATCTTGTTTTTGAAGAAGAAGGATGGCTCAATGCGGATGTGCATTGATTTCCGCCAGTTGAACAAAGCCACTGTGAAGAACAAGTACCCGTTGCTGAGAATCGATGATCTGTTTGATCAGTTGCAAGGTTCTGTGGTGTATTCAAAGATTGATCTTCGTTCCGGGTACCATCAGCTGAGAGTGAGAGAACAAGATGTCGCGAAGACTGCATTTCGTACAAGGTACGGGCATTATTAGTTTTTGGTTATGCCGTTTGGATTGACTAATGCCCCTGCAGTCTTTATGGATTTGATGAACCGAGTTTTCCACGAGTTTATCGATCAGTTTGTGATCGTGTTCATCGACGACATCTTAGTCTATTCGAAGACTCCTTTGGAGCACAAGGAGCATTTGCGTATTGTTCTTCAGACACTGAGAGACCAGCAGTTGTATGCAAAGTTCTCCAAGTGCGAGTTTTGGTTGGATCACGTCGTATTCTTGGGACATGTGATTTCAGCCGAGGGGATTTTTGTAGATCCTAGCAAGGTTGATGCTGTTCTGAACTGGGAGCGTCCCAGGAATGTTTCCGAGATTCGTAGTTTCTTGGGTCTGGCTGGCTATTATCGTCGCTTTATTGAGGGATTCTCTAGTATAGCAAAGCCGATGATTCAATTGATGCAGAAGGACAAGAGATTTGTATGGACTGAGCAGTGCGAGAATGCTTTTCAACTTCTCAAGGAAAAGTTGATTACTGCGCCTGTGTTGGCTCTGCCGTCCGGTTCAGGTGGATTAGTTGTTTGTTCTGACGCTTCGCTCAATTGATTGGGTTGTGTGTTGATGCATAATGGTCGAGTCATTGCGTATGCCTCACGGAAGTTGAAATCGCACGAGACTCGTTACCCAGTCCATGATTTGGAGTTAGCAGCGGTGGTCTTTGCGTTGAAGATCCGGCGTCACTACCTGTATGGCGAGCAGTTTGTGGTGTACTCCGACCACAAGAGTTTGCATTATCTGTTTTCGCAGCCTGACATGAACATGAGACAACATCGTTGGATGGAGCTACTAAAAGATTTTGATTGTGAGATCAAGTACCAGCCTGGGAAGTCGAACGTAGTGGCCGATGATTTGAGCAGGAAGGCTAGTGAGATGCTTACGTCGTTGTACATCTCTAAGGAACAGGAGCATCTTAACACTACGGGTTGGAGATTCTACCCGATTGAGGATTGTGTGGTGGTTTCTTCTTTCCAAGTGGAGCCACAGATTGTTTCTACCATTCGAGCAGCTCAGAGAACTGATCGTCTATCCACGAGTTGAAGTTGAAGGTCAGGGCTGGCGAGCTTGAGGATTATTCTGTCTCTTCCGATGGTTGTTTGCGTTTCTGGGGAAGGTTGGTTGTGCCCAATTTGATTGATTTGAAGGAGGAAATCCTTCGGGAAGCGCACTGTAGCAGACATAGTGTTCATCCTGGTGCACGGAAGATGTACCATGCTTTGAAGCCGCACTTTTGGTGGGCTGGACTAAAGAGCGACGTTGCTGGTTTTGTTGCTCGTTGTTTAAATTGTCAATTGGTTAAGGCCGAAAGGATGAGACCTGGTGGTCTGTTGCAGAGTTTGGAAGTGCCCCAATGGAATTGGGGGCACATTGCTATGGATTTCGTGACGCATCTGCCTCGTTCCAGCAGAGGATGTGATGCTATTTGGGTGGTTATAGACCGCTTGTTGAAGTCTGCACATTTTATTCCCTATGGGATGACCTTCTCGTTGAAGAAGATGGCGAAGCTGTACGTTGATTTTGTTGTTAGACTGCATGGTGTGCCCGTTTCGATCGTTTCTGACCGAGATCCGAGGTTTACTTCCAGGTTTTGGAAGAGTTTGCAAACAGCTTTGGGTACCAGATTGGCTATGAGCACCGCGTGTCACCCTCAGACAGATGGCCAATCTGAGAGAACTATCCAGACGTTGGAGGATATGTTACGAGCTGTTTGTGTTGGATTTCAGAGGTAGCTGGCAAGACGCGTTATCTTTAGTAGAGTTTTCCTACAATAACAGCTACCAAGTGACGATTGTTATGGCGCCGTTTGAGGCTTTGTATGGTAGAAAGTGCAGATCGTCGGTATGTTGGGAAGAAGTGGGGGAGAAGCAACTATCTGCCCCTGGCCTTGTGCAGCAAATGAAAGATCATGTGTATCTTATTAGACAGCTGATGAAAGCTGCCCAGGATCGCCAAGCCAGTTATGCGAATAATAGGCGTCGACCTATTGAGTTTCAGGTTGGTGATCGTGTATTTCTCAAAGTTTCTCCGTTTCGTAGTGTGATGCGCTTTGGACGCAAGGGAAAGTTAGCCCCTTGTTACGTCGGACCGTATGAGATTGTTGAGAGGATTGGCCCTTTAGCGTATCGGCTGTTGTTGCCACCAGAGTTGTCTTCTCTTCATGACTTCTTTCATGTTTCCATGTTGAGGAAGTATGAGCCAGATCCGTATCATGTGCTTGGAACTGACGAGGTGGAGCTAGATCAGTCGTTGAGTTATCAAGAATATTTTTTTGCAGATCCTTGGCAGAAAAGAGAAACAGTTGAGGAATAAGACCATTCCATTGGTAATGGTGCAGTGGAGCAAACATGGAAGGGAAGAAGCTACTGGAATAAAAGATACAGCGTGAGTGGCCGCATCTGTTTGAGTAGCTGTTCAGCTAAATTTCCAGTAATTTGTAGCTTTTGGTTGTATTTCTTCCCTAGTTGTTGTTATATGTTTGCTCAGTTATCTTGAACTCTTAGCCTTGTGTTGGGCGAGTTCTGTTTGTATCTTGCTGTTGCTGTGTTGTTGTGCCAGAATTGTTGCTTGATTTCGGGGACGAAATCCTTTTTAAGTGGGGGAGAAATGTGAGACCTGGAATTGTATAAGATTAATTTGGTTGGAATCAATCGGTTTTTAGAGATTTCTGGTGGTTTAGATCTTTGTTTGTAAGTTTGGTTGTCATTTTCGGGTCAGATTTCGCATTTTAAGAAATTCTGGAAGTTTTCGTAATTTTGGTATTTTTGGGTGAAAGCTGGTTTTTGATGAAAGCTGGTTGAATAGTGAAAACCAGTCGCAACGTGTTTTGGTAACGCAGGATTATGAAACGCCGTCGTTTGGAGATATCTGGTAGCGCTTGTAATATCAGCCGTTGCCTTAGCGTGAATTTGCATCGGGTTGGATACGGTGTCGTTTGAATAAGTTGGAGCGACGTCGTTTTGGTGTAGCGCTAGTGAGAGATCTGATCGCGTGTGTGTGCCTGCTGGTTGTTCAGCCGAAGCAGATGTCAACGCGGGTCAACATCCCTGTAGCGCGAGGAGGAAATGTCGTCGTTTTGCTAGCGCTAAGGAACAAGTCGATGCGCATATTCGATTTCCAGACGTCAACGCTGGTCAACTCTTCTGTAGCTTGCAGCTGGTTTTGAGAGAGAGTTAGCGACCGGATTTGATGACGTCAGCTGTGCGACGCCGTTTTGATTAATTACAACGCTCCGTTTTATATGTTGCTGCTGGTACCAGCTTTTGGAAGGATTTCACGCGAGAGAAATCAGCCGATGGTTTTAGGAGACCAGCTGGTGGCAGATTTGATGACGTAAGCGGTGCGACGTTGTTTTGTTAAGTCGCTGCGACGTCGTTTTGTGTGTTTGGGATTATGCTTGCGGGGTTCGACCAGCCGATGGTTTGTTGGTGCCTGCTGGTTATGTCGGTGGAATTTTAAATCAGATTTCAGCAGCTACGGGATTTATATATAGGAAGACTTGGTCTTCGATTGAGACATCAGATCCCATACTTAGAATAATTTCCCGACATTCGTCCTTTGTTTCTCGAACCCTAGAACACTGTTCACCGTGAGCTTTTCCGGTGAATTCCCGTCGTTGCTGGCCGTTGTTTGATGCGTGCGAGGTAGCGTTGGACTCCTCTCGAGAAGCTCTTTCATCCTATACCATTCTTGGAGGCTGTTGTTAGCTAGAGCGAGGTCGCGAAGTTACTGTTTTGGCCGTGTGTTCGCTGTGAGCAGGTAGCTTCGAATTGTTGTAAGATCTTAGCTTTAGTAAGTTGATTTAAGCTCCCTGTTAAGTGGTATTGATGGGATTGATCGCTGGTTGAGTTGTAACTCCCGGCAGTACCTTCTGTGTATTTGAGTCCCAAAGATTTATGCCCCCTGTGTGCTTTGACAGGTTGTGTTCAGCTTTCTCGGGACCTTTGTTGTGGTAATTATTACACAGAAGTATAAGGTACGGATTGGAGCTTGTAATATAGCGATGTTATGGCTTGAATAATTTGTGAGATGACTATTGATGGCTGCTGTTTTGTGAGATGGCTGTTGGTTAGGTGGTGTATACTTGCTGATGCTATTATTGTTTCGCATATGTTTATATGCTTGTTATTCCAGCATGTTGCATACACGCATTTGCATCTCCGTTCAGCTTTTGCAGCCATTGCTTCGTTGTTATTGCTTTGTTCTTACCAGGATGCGAGGGCGAGCGGTGATTCGTACTCTCATTTCCCCTATGCGCCGAGTGGCTAGCTACCACAGTTCATAGGTGAGGTTGTTGATGCATCTGGTAAGGCTGGGCGAGTAGGGGTGAGTGGGTAGCACCCACATGTCCTACACTCACCGTGGCCACATATTCTGTTGTAGATCCCGTTGAACTGTTGTTTCCTTTATCATGCATAGCATCTGCATTTTATTCATGCTGTTTACTGCTGTTTTATAGTTGCTCTCCGTACTGGGGTTTGACCCCATGTCCGTTGGGGCTTGGTTGTTTTCCTTGTTGTGTTGTTTTCAGGAAACCCAGGTTTTACAGCTGGTCGTGGTTTTAGCCCAGCTGGTGGTGCCCCAGGAGGTGGTTAGAGTATCCCAGTGGCGTATGGCATATTTATATGTATTAGTATTCTTATCCAGGGGGATGCCCTGCGCTTCGTTTTTATATTTGATTGTTGGAGTCTGATACTTGTTTTATGCTATACTGTTGTTGTTGTGGTGATTTTCGTAAACTGGGATTCTATTTTGAGCATCGTGCTATTTTAAATTATATTGTTTTAACTCGTCAGGCCAAAAGCGAAAATTTTACCCGCTTTTTGATAGCTTCCGCATGTGTTTTGGTGTTTTTACTCTGTTTAGAGCACGAGGCCTGACAGTGCCGGTTTCGATAGTGTCCGATAGAGACCCGATATTTACTTCCCAATTTTGGAAGAGCTTGCAAGCAGCGATGGGTTTCATATTGGCTACGAGTACAGCTTATCACCCTCAGACAGATGGCCAATCCGAGAGGACAATACAGAATTTGGAGGATATGCTGCGAGCAATAGTGATGGATTTCAGTGGTAGCTGGCAGGATTCTTCCTCCTTGGTCAAATTTTCGTATAATAATAGCTACCAAGTGACTATCGGGATGGCCCCATTTGAAACTTTTTATGGTCAAAAGTGTAGATCACCAATTTGTTGGGAAGAAGTTGGTGAGAAACAACTGTCTACTCCTGAATTTGTGCAGCATTTGAAAGATCAGATTGAGTTGATTCGGAGTAGAATGAAGGCTGCACAAGATCGTCAAGCTAGCTATGCTAACAAAAGGCGTAGGCCTTTGGAGTTTCAGGTTCAATTATTTCTTAAGGTTTCTCCTTTCAAGAGCATGATGAGATTCAGATTTAAGGGTAAATTGGCTTCGAGATTGTTGAGAGGATTGGATCTTTGGCATACAGATTGCAGTTGCCTGCCGAGTTAGCAGCGATACATGATGTGTTTTATGTGTCTATGTTGAGGAAATATGAGCCATATCCGTCCCATGTGCTAAGAACTGATGAAATGGAGCTGGATCAGACCATGAACTATGTTGAATATCCAGTGCAGATTCGAGATAGGAAGGAGAAGCAATTCTGGAATAAGACTATACCGTTGGTGATGGTCCAATGGAGCAAGCATGGTAGATAAGAAGCTACCTGGGAAGTTGAAGAAAAGATGAGACAAGAGTGGCCTCATCTGTTTGAGCATTCGCAGATTTGATCCAGGTAATTTTCTAGCTTGCTGATTGATGTTTTGAGTTGTTTTGTTGCTCCTGGAGAGTGATTGTTGTAAGCATTGAGATATGCTAGACTATTGATAAGATTTGGGAATTCTGGAGAATTTTGTATTTTGTTTGGTGATTTTCTGGTAGTCCTTTGATTTGATTTGTAGTTGCCTTGTGATTTCGAGGACGAAATCTCTTAAGGTGGGGAGGATGTGAGGACTGTAATTAACAGGTTTGATTACTGGCGTGTTACGAACAGATTTGAGGAAATAGCTTTATTTAATCTCGAAAGATGTTTGAGCAGATTTGATTGGAATGAGGATTTAATAGGAGATATATGCCTTATGAATTATTGGGTGTTCAGCCTAGGAATATTGGTCAAAGATGTTTGTGAGATCAGCTTTGGACGTGGGTAGGTTTGAGTATATGAGATTTGGATTTGACTTAGAACTGTATCTGGTGAGTATCATTGAGTGAGGTAGAGCTCTAGAGCTCGACAGATTTTGGTATATTATTTATCGCTGGAGTCAAGAGTTGGAGAATACCCCGCACAAGTGTATTAGAGGCGCTGGGAGAATCTGTTTGAATCACGGTTTGAGTAGACCGGTTCGTTAGTTTCAGATTTGAGTAAGATCTGGGTGTCCAGATCTGTCCATCGCGTGTTTGAGCGAGTTTCCTTGAGAGGGAAGCGAAACAATGTCATTTTGGATTACCCGAGTATGCGCGAGTTGAGTATAAGTGATACTGTGTCGTTTAGAGTATACCAGATTGTTGGCGCAGCGGCGGATCCGGATCCCGTTCCCGGACACAGCGGAAGATTTAAAAATTTGCACCGGAAACGGTCAATACATAATATAAATCAACAATAAACATCCATAGGGTGTTTATATTTGGTACCTTGCTGGCGTCTAGGCGCCTGGCTCCGACCAATTTCACGAGGAAATTGGCACTTCAACGGTTGGCGGTTGTCGTTCTCCTAATCCGGTCCACGACTGGAATCACGACTCCTTCCTCAGTATGCACTAGAAAACGTGACGAATTTATCACGGACGGAATCTCCTCGTCGAGGTGGTCGGAACAAGTCCAACCACGACGGCAACGGACGGAGGCGGGCGACGGCCGACGGGCGGCGGCGCAAGGTGGGCGGCGGTCGTGAGGGAGAATGGAGGGAGAGGGGCGGCTAGTGCTCTAGGGTTTGGAGTGTAGAGTTGTTGTATATGTAACCCTAGCCTAGCACATATATATATAGACATGTGATGGGCTTTGACCAGCCCAATGGGCCTGGGGCGGGTCCAGGTCCATACATTCGGTTCAAGTCTATCACCATGGCTTCATCATAATCCCGATCGACAATCAGATTGGATCGATCTACACAGTTTACAAAACTGAGTATTATGATACGAAAACAATTTTTCAGACCACCTAGTCCAAAATTGCAGTTTAGCCCCTCCAAGTTTCAAGGATAGTCAAACTAGCCCAAACTTTGGGGAAATTACATTTTGACCCCTGTTGAGATTTAGGAAGTCGCACTTCCATCCTTCCTCATCCTATGCTCAACACATTGAGCTCAGTTTTCGTGAGGGAATCGTGAAACCAGTACTTGTGTGACCCTCAATGGTTCAGGGATACAGCTAGCCCTGGGCCCACAGCATGGGTGACTCCGAAACTACATTTTCGGACTAGCCCATCGGATCATGGTAAAGCACCTAGCAACATTGCCCCATGATCCCCTAGGTATCACTGATAGTGCCTTCAAGAACCAGTTGGTCATGGTTAGCGTACAGTACGGTCCTTTCAACACATATATCCCGATCAGATCAACGACCATTGGTAAATCGAGATTCGCTAAAGATCCGATAACTATGCATACATCTTGGAGATCAAATAGTGACATCGCGAGTGTTACTAGGCAAACTCATTTACCTAAAACACATCCAGTACTCTGGCCAGAGATTTATCACACTATTGTCTCCTAAGATAACAAAGGATATCCACGCATGAAAGAGAGCGATGAATCCTCGACAACGAAGCATCGACTCCTACATGCATCGGGACCTCACCCAATCCCGCCACCTAATGACCCCAACTAAGTCGGTAAATGGGTCAAATTGAGGCACCTATCATGTAGAGTCTCAATGATGTTTCGAGTAGTGAGGGCTAATCTGTACAACCAAGACCTCGGACTTATCCACTCGACAAATGGTAACCACTTGGAAAGTCCGAACGAGGGTAGTTCGATAGATCACCAGGTCACTATCCATCTGCATGCTCAGAACATCACAATGTTCCCTACCAATGAAACATGGTACTTCACATCGCAGATGCTAGTATCAAGCTCGGGCGGCCTTATCCTCATTTTGACGGCCCAATCAACTAGGAACGAGTTTAGAATACACAGTGACTATTAGATATGTTTCATGATAGCCATCATATCCACTATCACATCTAACATACACTATGGTGCATTCTAGGTCTTTATCCAACACAATTGTTAACATTATAAAATAATGAAGATAAATAATGCCATAAAAGAATACGAATTTAATAAATAAAGATCGTTATAAAAAGAGTGAATAAGAACCCACATGCCACAAGTTGGCTAGTTGGGCATCTACTCTAACACAGATTTGGCGTTGGTTGAGTATGACTGATGCGACGTCATTTAGCAAGCATAAGATTTGATAAGAGCTGGACCCTGGTGCGAAATCGTTTGATGAAAGCCAGATTTGGATGTTTGCGAGAGGGTCTATGTGTACGTGTGATCTTTGTGTTTTGAGCGGGACTTCTATGCGTCATTGTTTGATGATCGCGCGCTAGTATAGCGGAGAAGTCAGATCTGAGTTAGCGCTAAGATATGGTGCAGCGCTGAGATCTGAGTGCTGGTATCAGCTTTTACCTGAGTAATTGACTTTCACTATACCGTTGACTGGAAGATTATATACCAGTGTCGATCAACACTTAGAGAAATTTGAGACCCGATATTTCTTATCTTCTTCCTGAGAGCTTCTCAAACCCTTATTGTTCATCCAAACCCCTTTTTCCGCCGATTGCTGTCGATTTACACCGCCGTTTGGAGCAAGATTGGTGACGCTTAGCTCGTCTCCTTAAGATCTTTCGATTGATACCAGTTTGTAGACTTGAGTCGATGTGTTGAGGGAGCGCGAAGTGGTTGCAGTGCTCGAGCACTGTTGAGAATTCTAGCAGATAGTTCTTCCGTTCCTTTAGAGCTTTCGAATTTGAGCTTTCGAGCAGTTCCTGTTGTGTTTCTCCATGAGCTGGTGATGTAGAAGGATTTAGCAGGCTATTGGTGCTGAGTCTATGTGAAATCTGTCGAGGTAGAAGCTGTTTTGAGGTACGGATTTGAGCTTATTAAACAGCTTTGGCATAAGCTTGAAAATATTTCCAGTGTGATGTGAATGCTGTGAATGAATGTTGACGTGAACAGATTTGGCTTGGTTGTGATATGATTATCTATTCTGTTTACGTTTAATTATGCTTGTTTGTGAGCTGATGTTGTCTAGCATTCACGCATACATATTGAGCCTGATTCCCTTTGATACCGAATTGATTATGCGTTGTGATCGGCCGGCTGAGTGGTCCTGCCTGAAAGGCCAACGTTATATTTGATTGTGGTGGCCAGATGAGTTGTCATGCTTGAATACCACTGAACTGTGATGGTCGGCTGAATTGTCGTACCTGAATATCACATATTTATTATTATCACCGACTGATTGGTTGTGCGTGATGTTGAGGCTCCATTGATATTTGGATTGCCGGCGGAGGTCGTTGTACCTTGATTACCGATGTTTTTTGGTACCTTTCATGCATCATTGATATTTGGATTGCCGGCGGAGGTCGTTGTACCTTGATTACCGATTGTTTTTTGGTACCTTTCATGCATATCATGACTTGAAATATTGCATGTTTTATGAATTGTTGTTTTATGAGTGCTCTTCGTACTGAGGTTTGACCTCGTTTTCTTTTCACTATTTTGGGCTGTGTTGGTCTGTGTTGGCCTTTGCAGGATCTTCAGGTAATCCAGCTGGACCGAGTGGAGCGTCAGCTGGTTGATCCCCGTTTTGAATCCCAGTTATTTGTACTATGTATATTGAACTACGGGATGCCCTGTGTGATTATGTATTTGGGGATCTTGATTTGTATTTACCTGTATTTGTTGATTGAGGTTGTTGGATTTGTGAGTTAAAATTCATATTTTGAGTATGAATGTATTTTGAGAGATGATTTCTGTTCAGGCCCGAACGAAAAATTTTAGCCCTATATTAATGCTTACGTGTAATTCTGATTAATTGAGAATTTAATCTGTGTTGCAGCGCACCGGCCTGACACTACGTACACTTATTTAACGTTTCAGTGCGAAAGACAACATAGACTTGTTTAACGTCTCTGCCCAAAGACTACAATGGAGAGTATTTATTTTGATTCACTCAATTTTCTATTTCGCTCATCTCTCGAATTTATGAGTGAATCGTGTGTGAGATTTACAGTATACGCTCAATATCTCAAATATAAAATCTCATACACTGGGAAGTGCTCCTGTCCGAGCTGTTTCTTCAATGTCCTCCCAGAGCTTGTGCTGTCAACTTGATTTATCTTTGGAGCATACGGCTTGTGCACCAGCTCACACTTGGGCACACAACCAGCTTGCACACCAGCTGTCACTTAGTATGCAAAATTGCGAAAAGCATAGATTTGTGTTGTACAATCATCTGTTATACTTTCTGCACTTGCGCAACACCCTCTCTCTTCTTTTTGCTGTGTTTTGCTTGCTCTGTTGGACACAAAGTTGTAGTCATTAAAAAGTCTTCTGACATTTTTATACTTTGCGTCCTTTGTCTTTAAATGCGTTGCAGACTTTACTTGACTTGAGAACTTTTCATCGGTGCTTCTGTAGCTATTGCTAACATCGATCTCTGTTCGTCTCGATCCAGTAAATAATTTTGTCTTCTAGTATTATGCGATTGCCCAAACTAATCTATCTGATCTGGCGCAAGAATTCTGATCTGGTCTACCATCTGGTGTCCTTCCAGCTGGTTTTCTTCAACCGTTTCATCACTGAGCTGGTTGAGCTGTTCAAAGCTCTCTCTCCTCCTCTCCATCTGCTCTTGAACTCAGCTGCTCTTTTTATGTTCTTTCCTGCTCTTGAGCTGCTTTGAGCCAGCTTGTTCATCACACTAAGCAGGTCACTTCACTGAGCTGGTTTCTCAGCTGGTTTCCTTCCCAGCTGGTTGCTTCTTTCACTACGGCAGCCTTCTGCTTCCCCATCGTAGGCATCCAGCTGCTGAGAGCCCTGATAGGGTTTGCTTTTCATTGATCTGGTTTACCAGCTTGGCTCTTTTCTTATCAAGAGCAACAGTGTTACTTGCTTGTACTCTTGATCCACTCAGACACCTCATCCAATCCATCAGCAAGCACACTGTTAATCCACTGGTTGATTGAACCAGTTCTACGAGGATATTTTAAACCTTATCCACGTAGAGCTACAATCCAGCACTAGTGAAATAATCAGTTCCTATTCTTATGATGAACTGATTATTTTTGCGCTTAGTGATCTGACCTGCACTCGATCACTGCACTTGTCTATTCAATGGCACTCAATCACTAAACTTTTACGCTGCACTTGATCTGCCCATGAACCGATCTGCTCTTCACTGAACCACGCTGCTCTATCACTGCTCTTCTATTTCATCCTTCAGAAACTGCATTGCATCCTATGTTGGACTAGCTTGGGCGTCCCCTCACCGTTCCAACTTAGATGTACTTTGCTTGACCAGCTTGGGCGTCCCCTCACTGTGCCAGCTTGAACATCTCCCTGTTTCCTCGATCAAGTGCACTTCACATTGCACGTAAACCGTTAGTCAAATATAAGTAGGTTTTGTGTTAATCAAAACTCAGATTCTGATATGTAGAAACAGATCCAACAGTATCCCCCTTTTTTATTTACACAAAACCTGATAAACATATGCACGCATGTTCATGCTCACAAATATTTCTCCCCCTTTTTGTGGGAATAAATAAAAAAGGTTTCGAAATCAAGTCTCCCACTTAATATTTAAAACAAAACTCCCCCTAAGCAAAGCATGGAGTTATTTTATTTTGAAAACGAAAATATTTTTGAGGGACGACGTTTTGGTAGAACAAGTGCATGCAATGAGTTTTGAAAAACAGGATCTGTGCCATTTTAAAATCTCAGTATTCCAGACCAGAGGAGTAATAGAGTATTCAATCTACAGAATCTCTTCCATTTTTCCTTAACTTTTAGCCTCGCCAAACCTAGAGATCTAGGCTTCCACAGACCTGGCGCAATCTGTCATCTCGTCAAAACAGATATTGATGCACTTTCCTCCCGAGAAATTATCTGCAATTCAATAGACATTACTCCCCTATCTTTAGAATGAGTTTTGAAAACCTTAAAAGATTTTGTAGCACAGAAAACCTTTCGACGAGAGACTATCAGAGCAGAAAGTATTTTAAAACTGTTTTAAAATTTTCGATTTGAAATGCACTTTCACAACCTGCTCTGATACTAATTATTAGGATCGTAATACCGGGGGTGTCCGAGAGTCCTGCCACAACTCACTTGGCTCTCACACAGCCTAAAAACTGAAACCCTTAAGTGACGTGCATTTTAAAATTTTGATCATAAAAGCAGCACGCAACTTCGAACCAGATCAGCGTGAAGCTGGACCAACAGCTCTGCGAGCTGGTACTGATCACCAACAGCTTTGCGAGCTGGCTTAACACAAACAGTCCGGTTCACTAAATCTTGAGCCGCAATAGCTCACTGTTTTTGAGTGTTAATGCACCGAGATAAAGATGGAGTCATGAATTAAAATCATGCGGAAACAAATCAAACTGAACTCTTATAATCGAAAGCCATTTAACAGTTTGAATCACAGTAAAGAAATATGCAATGCATGAATGTAAATGCAGTAAGCTATAAAGAAATACGCTGCGATTTGATTATGGAAGTTCGTAGTTGAATCTCCTATGTCTCTCCTTCTTCCGCAATGGGAAGGATCCACTATAAGACTTTGATTACAACGGCCCCCGCTGTTGGCGACTATGACGGATCCGGATCCCGTTTCTCGGGGGCACAGCGGAAGTTAAAATTTTTGCCCCGAGATACGTTCAATACATTAAAACTAATCAATAAACCATTCATAGGGCGTTTATAGATTGTTACCTTGGGCGCCTGGCTCCGACCAGTTTCACAGGGAAACCGGCACTTTAAAAGGTAGGCGGCGGTAGATCGTCTAATCAGGTCCACGATCGGAAGCACGAATCCTTCGTCAGCCTGCACTAGAAGGACTGATGAATTCGACACGGACGGAAACTACTCGAAAGACTGATCGGAACAAGTCCGATCATGGCGACGGCGGCCGGCGAGCGGCGGCGCAAGGCGGCACGTGGTGGTGTCAGCCGAAGTGGGGAGGAGAGGAGGAGGTGGGCGGCGCTATGTGTGGAGGCTAGGGTTGTGTGAATGAATTGTTTTCTAGCCCTAGACCAACTCTACTAATTAAATATGGTACATGGGCTTGAACCGGCCCAATGGACTTGGGTCAAACCCAGGTCCATATGAACATCCGGTTCATTTAATTCGCCGTGGTTTCATCACAATCCCGATCGACGATCAGATCGGACCGATCGTGTAAGGCCCGAAATAATTAAGAAGAGAATTAGAAATTCCGACATTTAAGATTTTCAAATAATAGATTTTGATGAAGCTTGATTATGAGCTCGGATTTCTTCTGGAAGTGTTGGGTGATTAAGGAACTTGGTATCGTTGAATTTCGCTAAGTGTGGGAACCAGCAACGAGAGTTTCTTACGCACCTGCTGGTTTATGCATCTGCTGGTTTGTTAGTGTGTAGACTGGCTTTGATGACGAAGGCGCGACGTCGTTGTTTTACTTATGAACGCAAATCAGTCGAGGCAAGTATGTGAAACTTGGTTCCAGCTGCTGATGAAAGAGCAATGCGACATCGTTTTGACGTATGAACAGGAACCTCGATACGATATCGTTTTTCATGAATGAGTGACCAGTCGAGGGTTTGTTGTATCTACTGGTTGTTATAGGCGCAGCAACGTCGTTTGGGTAAGTGCAACTGCTGGTTTCGAATCGTTGTGAAGGATGGATGCCTGCTGGTTTACCAGCAGTTGGTAGGGATGTGGCATATCTAGTACGGCGTCGTCTAGATTAGTTGACGCGTCGTCGTTTTGAGTAATTTTGCGAAACCAGCTGCTGATGGATTTTGAAGGGAATTCGACAACCAGCATCTGGTTCTTTGCAAGAGATATTGTTGCCTGTTGGTAAAACGTTGCGGCGTCGTTTCGTTTAGTTGGAACGGTGTCGTTTCGAGATTGTAATTTCGAATACAACATTTGATTTCTTCTGCTGATTTTAACGAGAGTTCCTTATACACCTGCTGGTTTGTATTCATATGTCGACTGGATTCTTGTTGCGACTGGATTCATACAGCGACTGGTTGTTATGTGACAGCTGATTGAGAAAGCCGGTTTTGTTGCGACTGAATATTACACCAATGAAATAGAGCTACGGCTTCTAGTCGTGAGACTTAGTAGCATCAGTCGCGAGAATTTCTTGATACCACAAAGAACAGTGGATACGCTCTACCTACTGATTGAAGAAACTGGATTCGAAGCGGTGGGAGTTTATCCTATATCGAAGCGGTGGAGTTTATCCTATAACGGTTGATAAATACTCAGCATGACACGTGGAATTCAAATTGAACACGTTGGAAATGCTGCAGAAGAACAGAGACAGTGGTCTTTAAATAAGATTGAATTCGAAATATTGAGAACATCTTGACTACAGATATCGGACTTTGATTCTGCGAGTATCTCAGGAAGTGCTGAACAGAACGTAAGAACACTGAGTGAAGTAATTTGAAAACAGAGGAACGAAGGTATAATTTGACAGTAGAGTCAGGGATTATATTACTCAAGAATGAGTTTTCTTGAGTTATCCCGCTGAAATCACATACATGTTTGATTACTGTTCCTGATTTTAGAACTTGAATTGTGTATGTGTCGATCCATCACAGGTAGTGGATCTTTTATATTTGCATGGCATTGCATATTGAAGAGAATTGAATTGATTCTAATGCCCAGGACTGAGTTGGCCTGATTTTCGAAGCCGGAGATGGTTTCGATAGATGAATATTCATGTCAAGATCGGATACGAATCTTGATGGCATCGAACTGAAATGGAATCAATTCTGAGATCAAGGAAGAGAAATGGAATAATTTCATTGCATTGCATTTGTTTTACAGTTGATACACTGTTATTCATTTTATTGCTATTATTCATGCCTGCTGATTATACTGAGATGATTCTCACCGGAGTTTATCCGGCTGTTGTCTTGTTTTGTATGTGTGCATGACAACAGGAGGAAGAAACTAGTGGGGAGCAACCAAGGGTAGCGAGAGATAACTACCTAGACGCTGGTTCAGCAGCAGGAATAATGAACACCAGCTGATAGTTTATATTTTTTTGGACAGTTGATCTTAGGTTGCTCAAATTTGGTTTTGTATATAAGAATCAAGCATGTACTAGTAAACTTAGCTTGTAACCACCGTGTACCATGAAGTATTTTCATAAATGAATAACGTTTACGATACAATCTGAATCCTTTAAGCTTCTGCTGGTTGTACAAGCTGAACCCTTCTACGCTTCTGCTGGTTAAACAGAATAAGAAATTTTTATTATCTTATATATGAACCAGATTAGATTTCTAGATTTAATTAACTTGTTTAGTTTAAATTAATCATCCACTGATCGAGATTAGAGACTTAATTGTGAGCAGAGAGCCTCACAGATCGTCTCAGTTTCCAAAACTGAATATTATGATGCGAAAAACAATTTTTCAGATCACCTAGTCCAAAATTACAGTTTAGCCCCTCAACTTTGGGAAATCGCAATTTGACCCTTGTTGACTTTTAGGAAGTCTCACTCCCTAAAATCCTCTTCCTATGCTCAACACATTTAGCTCAGTTTCCGTGCGGGAATCATGAATCCATTACTTGTTTGATCCTCAATGGTTCAGGGATACAGCTAGCCGTGGGCCCACAATCATTGTGACTCCGAAATCATAATTTCGGACTTGCCCAACGGATCATGGTAAAGCGCTTAGCAACATCGCCCCATGATCCCCTAGGTATCATTGATAGTGCCTGCAAGAACCAGTTGGTCGTGGTTAGCGTACAGTACGGTCCTTTCAACACATATATCCCGATCAGTACTCTGGCCAGAGATTTATCACACTATTGTCTCCTCAGATAACATAGGATATCCACGCATGAAAGCGAGCGGTGAATCCTCGACAACGAAGCATCGACTCCTACATGCATCGGGACCTCACCCAATCCCGCCGCCTAATGACCCCAAATGAGTCGGCAAATGGGTCAAAGTGAGGCGCCTATCATGTAGAGTCTCAATGACGTTTCGAGTAGTGAGGACTAATCAGTGCAACCAAGACCTCGAACTTATCCACTCGACAAATGGTAACAACTTGGAAAGTCCGAACGAGGGTAGTTCGATAGATCACCAGGTCACTATCCATCTGCATGCTCAGAACATCACAATGTTCCCTACCAATGAAACATGGTATTTCACATCGCAGATGCTAGTCTCAAGCTCGGGCGGCCTTATCCTCATTTTGACGGCCCAATAGACTAGGAACGAATTCAGAATACACAGTGACTAATAGATGTGTTTCATGATAGCCATCATATCCACTATCACATCTAACATACACTATGGTGCATTCTAGGTCTTTATCCAACACAATTGTTAACATTATAACATAATGAAAATAAAGAATTCCATAAAGAAGTGCGTATATCATATATAAAGATTGTTATACACAAGAGTCAATAAAACCCACACGCCACAAGTTGGCTAGTTGGGCATCTACTCTAACAATCTCCCACTTGCCCTATAGCCAACTACTCATCAGACACATTCCCATTGTTTCGCGATGTTTTTCAAACAACGGTCCTGGCAAGCTCTTCGTAAGTGGATCAGCAATGTTTTCCGCAGAGGTGACTCTCTCAACTGCTATGTCACCTCTAGCCACAATATCCCGGATTATGTGGTATTTCCTCAGTATATGTTTGGATCTTTGGTGAGACCTAGGCTCCTTTGCTTGCGTAACGGCACCCGTGTTGTCGCAGTACACCGTGACTGGACCAACTCCATCAGGAATGACACCCAACTCTTGGACGAAATTCCTTATCCAAATGACCTCCTTAGCAGCAGCTGATGCTGCGATGTACTCAGCCTCAGTGGTTGAATCCGCGATGGTATCTTTCTTGGAACTCTTCCAAGAGATAGCACCACCATTGAGCATGAATAAAAATCCAGAGGTTGACTTCGAATCATCCACGTCACATTGGAAGCTAGAATCAGTGTAGCCTTCCAATTTCAGATCACCACCCCCATAGACCATGAACATATTCTTAGTCCTTCGCAAGTACTTAAGAATATCCTTCACAGCCTTCCAATGCAATTGGTCGGGGTTGGCCTGGTAGCGGCTCGTGACACTCAGAGCATATGCGACATCCGGCCTAGTTGAGATCATGCCATACATAATACTACCTATTGCCGAGGCATATGGCACACGTGTCATACTCTCTATCTCCCAATTGGTCGGGCCTGGTAGCGGCTCGTGACACTCAGAGCATATGCGACATCCGGCCTAGTTGAGATCATGCCATACATAATACTACCTAACCTATTGGCATATGGCACACGTGTCATACTCTCTATCTCCTAATCAGTCTTTGGACACATAAACTTAGATAGAAATATAGGATACCCATATCCTTCATCGAAAATCTACTAGACAACCATACTTTAGTTGACTGCAACATTCCTACATCATTCCATTCCCGTAGAATGTCATCAACATAAAGTAC
>KQ999048.1:62498-73947 GCA_001598015.1 Dorcoceras hygrometricum
CCATAGATTGCGCACCACCGCGCAACGACTTGCGCGGGGCCGCTGGCCACGGCCGGCCACCATGCGCGACCAGCGCGCATGGTGTCGGGCGCGACAGTGGTTGCCGCGGCACACGGCGGCGGCCGTCAGCTGCGTTCCAATATTTTTTTTGTTTTGATTTCAAAAATTCGAGATCTATGCAATTCAGGTAGTAATATGTATTGAAGGATCATAGCCTAAGCTCTGATACCACTGTTGGCGACAATGGCGGATCCGGATCCCGTTTCCCGGGGGCGCAGCGGAAGTTAAAATTTTTGCCCCGAGATACGTTCAATACATTAAAAATAATCAATAAACCATTCATAGGACGTTTATCGATTGTTACCTTGATGGCGTCTAGGCGCCTGGCTCCGACCAGTTTCACAGGGAAACCGGCACTTCAAAAGGTAGGCGGCGGTAGATCGTCTAATCAGGTCCACGACCGAAAGCACGAATCCTTCGTCAGCCTGCACTAGAAGGACTGACGAATTCGACACGGACGGAAACTCCTCGAAAGGCTGATCGGAACAAGTCCGATCACGGCGACGGCGGACGGCGGCCGACGAGCAGTGGCGTGTGGTGGTGTCGGCCGAAGTGGGGAGGAGAGGAGGAGGTTGGCGGTGCTATGTGTGGAGGCTAGGGTTGCGTGAATGAATTGTTTTCTAGCCCTAGACCAACTCTACTAATTAAAGATGGTACATGGGCTTGAACCGGCCCAATGGACTTGGGTCAAACCCAGGTCCATATGAACATCCGGTTCATTTAATTCGCCGTGGTTTCATCACAATCCCGATCGACGATCAGATCGGACCGATCGTCTCAGTTTCCAAAACTGAATATTATGATGCGAAAAACAATTTTTCAGATCACCTAGTCCAAAATTACAGTTTAGCCCCTCAACTTTGGGAAATCACAATTTGACCCTTGTTGACTTTTAGGAAGTCGCACTCCCTAAAATCCTCTTCCTATGCTCAACACATTTAGCTCAGTTTCCGTGTGGGAATCATGAATCCAGTACTTGTGTGACCCTCAATGGTTAAGGGATACAGCTAGTCGTGGGCCCACAACCATTGTGACTCTGAAATCACAATTTCGGACTTGCCCAACGGATCATGGTAAAGCGCCTAGCAACATCGCCCCATGATCCCCTAGGTATCACTGATAGTGCCTGTAAGAACCAGTTGGTCGTGGTTAGCGTACAGTACGGTCCTTTCAACACATATATCCCGATCAGATCAAAGGCCATTGGTAAATCGAGAGTCGCTAAAGATCCGATAACTATGCATACATCTTGGAGATCAAATAGTGACATCGCGAGTGTTACTAGGCAAACTCATTTACCTAAAACACATCCAGTACTCTGGCCAGAGATTTATCACACTATTGTCTCCTAAGATAACAAAGGATATCCACGCATGAAAGAGAGCGGTGAATCCTCGACAACGAAGCATCGACTCTTACATGCATCGGGACCTCACCCAATCCCGCCGCCTAATGACCCCAAATGAGTCGGCAAACGGGTCAAAGTGAGGCGCCTATCATGTAGAGTCTCAATGACGTTTCGAGTAGTGAGGACTAATCAGTACAACCAAGACCTCGGACTTATCCACTTGACAAATGGTACTTGGAAAGTCCGAACGAGGGTAGTTCGATAGATCACCAGGTCACTATCCATCTGCATGCTCAGAACATCACAATGTTCCCTACCATTGAAACATGGTACTCACATACGCAGATGCTAGTCTCAAACTCGGGCGGCCTTATCCTCATTTTGACGGTTCAATCGACTAGGAACGAATTCAGAATACACAGTGACTATTAGATGTGTTTCATGATAGCCATCATATCCACTATCACATCTAACATACACTATGGTGCATTCTAGGTCTTTATCCAACACAATTGTTAAAATTATAACATAATGAAAATAAATAATGCCATAAAGAAGTGCGTATATCATATATAAATATTGTTATACACAAGAGTCAATAAAACCCACACGCCACAAGTTGGCTAGTTGGGCATCTATTCTAACACCTGCTGCAACTCGGTCCTACTACCAGCAGCCGCAAGAACTCCTAGCAACCACTGCACACCATCTCGCTCTTTACTGCCTCAGTGAGAAAGGCTACATACACTTCTTTAATGTCTCAGTGCGAAAGACAACATGACTTGTTTAACGTCTCTTCCCAAGGACTACAATGGAGAGTATTTATTTTGATTCACTCAATTTTCTATTTCGCTCATCTCTCGAATTTATGAGTGAATCCTGTGTGAGATTTACAGTGTACTCTCAATCTCTCAAATATAAAATATCACACATTGGGAAGTGCTCCTGTCCGAGCTGTTTCTTCGATGTCTTCCAACAGCTTGTGCTGTCGACTTGATTTATCTTTGGAGCATACGGCTTGTGCACCAGCTCACACTTGGGCACACAACCAGCTTGCACACAAGCTGTTACTTAGTATGCAAACTTGCGACAAGCACGGCTTTTTGTTGTGCATTCATCTGTTATACGTTCTGCACTTGCGCAACACCCTCTCTCTTATTATTGCTGTGTTTTTCTTGCTCTGTTGGACACAAAGTTGTAGTCGTTGAGAAGTCTTCTGACATTTTTGTACTTTGCGTCCTTTGTCTTTAAATGTGTTGCAGACTTTACTTGACTTGAGCTCTTTTTATCGGTGCTTCTCCAGCTTTTTCTAACATCGAGCTCAGTTCGTCTCGATCAAGTAAATTAGTTTGTCTTCTAGTATTATGCGATTGCACAAACTAATCTATCTGATCTGGCGCAAGAATTCTGATCTGGTCTACCATATGGTGTCCTCCCAACTGGTTTTCTTCAACCATTTCATCACTGAGCTCGTTGAGCTGTTCAAAGCTCTCTTCTCCTTCTCTCTATCTGCTCTTGAACTCAGCTGCTCTTTTTCTGTTCTTTCCTGCTCTTGAGCTGCTTTGAGCCAGCTTGTTCATCACACTAAGCAGGTCACTTCACTGAGCTGGTTTCTCAGCTGGTTTCCTCCCATCTGGTCTCTTCTTTCACTACGGCAGCCTTCTGCTTCCCCATCGTAGGCATCCAGCTGCTGAGAGCCCTGATAGGGTTTGATTTTTATTGATCTGGTTTACCAGCTTGGCTCTTTTCTTCTCAAGAGCAATAGTGTTACTTGCTTGTCCTCCTGATCCACTCAGACACCTCATCCAAACCATCAGCAAGCACACTGTTAATCCAATGGTTGATTGAACCAGTTCTACGAGGATACTTTAAACCTTATCCACGTAGAGCTGCAATCCAGCAATAGTGAATGTGCAATAATCAGTTCCGATTCTTATGATGAACTTATTATTTTTGCGCTTCGTGATTTGACCTGCACACAATCACTGCGCTTGTCTATTCAAAGGCACTCAATCACTGCACTTGTACGCTGCACTTGATCTGCCATTGAACCGTTCTGCTCTTCACTGAACCACGCTGCGCTTGATCACTGCTCTTCTATTTCATCCTTCAGAACCTGCATTGCAACCTATGTTGGACCAGCTTGGGCGTCCCCTCACCGTTCCAACTTAGATGTACTTTGCTTGACCATCTTGGGCGTCCCCTCACTGTGCCAGCTTGAACATCTCCCTGTTTCCTCAATCAAGTGCACTGCACATCGCACGTAAACCGTTAGTCAAATATAAGCAGGTTTTGTGTTAATCAAAACTTAGATTCTGATATGTAGAAACAAATCCAACAGTATCCCCCTTTTTTATTTACACAAAACCTGATAAACATATGCACGCATGTTCATTCTCAAAAATATTTCTCCCCTTTTTGTGGGAATAAAAAAGGTTTCGAAATCAGGTCTCCCACTTAATATTTAAAACAAAACTCCCCCTAAGCAAAGCATGGGGTTATTTTATTTTGAAAACGAAAATATTTTTGAGGGACGACCTTTTGGTAGAAAAAGTGCATGACATGAGTTTTGAAAAACATAATCTGTGCCATTTTAAAATCTCAGTAGTCCAGACCAGAGGAGTAATAGAGTATTCAATCTACAGAATCTCTTCCATTTTCCCCTAACTTTTAGCCTCGCCAAACCTAGAGTTATTGGCGTCCACAGACCTGGCGCAATCTGTCACCTCGTCATAACAGATATTGGTGCACTTTCCTCTCGAGAAACTACTCTACAATTCAATAGACATTACTCCCCTATCTTTAGAATGAACCTTAAAAGATTTTGTAGCACAGACAAGCTTTCGACGAGAGACTATCAGAGCAGAAAGTATTTTAAAACTGTTTTAAAATTTTCGATTTGAAATGCACTTTCACAACCTGCTCTGATACTAATTGTTAGGATCATAATACCGGGGGTGTCCGAGAGTCCTGCCACAACTCACATTGGCTCTCACACAGCCTAAAAACCGAACCCTTAAGTGACGTGCATTTTAAAAATTTTGATCATAAAAGCAGCACGCAACTTCGAACCAGATCAGCGTGAAGCTGGACCAACAGCTTGTTGGCGCAGTGGCGGATCCGGATCCCGTTTCCCGGGGGCGCAGCGAAAGTTTAAAAATTTCCCCGAAAAACGTTCAATACATCAAATCAATTCATTAAACCATACATAGGATGTTTATCGAATGTTACCTTGCTGGCGTCTAGGTGCCTGGCTCCAACCAAATTCACAGAGAATCTGGATCTTCAAATGTAGGCGGCGGTAGATCCTCCTAATCAGGTCCACGATCGGAAACACGAGTCCTTCGTCAGCCTGCACTAGAAGGCCTGAAGGAATTTGGCACGGACGGAAATCTCCTCGTCACGCTGATCGGAACAAGTCCAATCACGTGCTCACCGACGGCGGGCGGCGGTGAGGCGGCGGCGGCGCAAGAGGTGGCCGGCGGCCGTGAGGCTTATGGAGAGGAGGGGGCGGCACCTCAAAGCTTGGAGGCTAGGGTTTCGTGTGTTGATGTTGTGTTCTAGCCCTAGACCAAGTCTAGTACTTAAAATCATACATGGGCTTGAACCGGCCCAATGGACTTGGGTAAAGCCCAGGTCCATATGAACATTCGGTTCATTTAATTCTCCATGGTTTCATCATAATCCCGATCGACGATCAGATCGGACCGATCGACTCAGTTTCCAAAACTGAATATTATGATGTGAAAACAATTTTTCAGACCACCTAGTCCAAAATTACAGTTTAGGCCCTCAACTATGGGAAATCTCAATTTGACCCCTGTTGACTTTTAGGAAGTCGCTCCCTAAAATCCTCCTCCTATGCTCAACACATTGAGCTCAGTTTCCATGCAGGAATCGTGAATCCAGTACTTGTGTGACCCTCAATGGTTCAGGGATACAGCTAGCCGTGGGCCCACAACCATTGTGGCTCCGAAATCGCAATTTCGGACTTGCCCAACGGATCATGGTAAAGCGCCTAGCAACATCGCCCCATGATCCCCTAGGTATCACTGATAGTTCCTGCAAGAACCAGTTGGTCGTGGTTAGCATACAGTACGGTCCTTTCAATACATATATTTCGATCAGATCAACGACCATTGGTGTATCGAGAGTCGCTAGAGATCCGATAACTATGCATACATCTTGCAGATCAAATAGTGACATCGCGAGTGTTACTAGGTAAACCCATTTACCTAAAACACAACCAGTACTCTGGCCAGAGATTTATACACTATTATCTCCTCAGATAGCATAGCATATCCACGCATGAAAGCGAGCGGTGAATCCTCGACAACGAAGCATCGACTCCTACATGCATCGGGACCTCACCCAATCCCGCCACCTAATGACCCCAAGTGAGTCGATAAACGGGTCAAAGTGAGGCGCCTATCACGTAGAGTCTCAATGAAGTTTCGAGTAGTGAGGACTAATTAGTACAACCAAGCCCTCGGACTTATCCACTCGACAAATGGTAACCACTTGGAAAGTCCGAACGAGGGTAGTTCAATAGATCACCAGGTCACTATCCATCTGCATTCTCAGAACATCACAATGTTCCCTACCAATGAAACATGGTACTTTACATCGCAGATGCTAGTCTCAAGCTCGGGCGGCCTTATCCTCATTTTGACGGTCCAATCGACTAGGAACGAGTTCAGAATACATAATGACTATTAGATGTGTTTCATGATACCCATCATATCCACTATCACATCTAACATACACTATGGTGCATTCTAGGTCTTTATCCAACACAATTGTTAACATTATAAAATAATGAAAATAAAGAATGCCATAAAGAAATGCGTAATTCATAAATAAAGATCGTTATACACAAGAGTCAATAAAACCCACACGCCACAAGTTGGCTAGTTGGGCATCTACTCTAACAATCTCCCACTTGCCCTATAGCCAACTACTCATCAGACGCAGTCCCATTGTTTCGCGATGTTTTTCAAACAACGGTCCTGGCAAGGGCTTCATAAGTGGATCAGAAATGTTGTCTGCAGAGACGACTCTCTCAACTGCTATGTCACCTCTAGCCACAATATCCCGGATTATGTGGTATTTCCTCAGTATATGTTTGGATCTTTGGTGAGACCTAGGCTCCTTTGCTTGCGCAACGGCACTCGTGTTGTCGCAGTACACCGGGACTGGACCAACTCCATCAGAGATTACGCCCAACTCTTGGACGAAATTCCTTATCCAAACCGCCTCCTTAGAAGCAGCTGATGCTGCGATGTACTCAGCCTCAGTGGTTGAATCCGCGATGGCGTCTTGCTTGGAACTCTTCCAAGAGACAGCACCACCATTGAGCATGAATACAAATCCAGAGGTTGACTTCAAATCATCCACGTCACATTGGAAGCTAGAATCAGTGTAGCCTTCCAATTTCAGTTCACCACCCCCATAGACCATGAACATATTCTTAGTCCTTCGCAAGTACTTAAGAATATCTTTCACAGCCTTCCAATGTATTTGGCCGGGGTTGGCCTGGTAGCGGCTCGTGACACTCAGAGCATATGCGACATCCGGTCTAGTTGAGATCATGCCATACATAATACTACCTATTGCCGAGGCATATGGCACACGTGTCATACTCTCTATCTCCTCATCAGTCTTCGGACACATAGACTTAGATAGAGTGACCCCGTGGCACATAGGTAGGTGTCCTCTCTTGGACTCTTCCATAGAGAACCGCTTAAGTACGATATCGATGTAGGTAGCTTGGGTGAGTCCGAGCATCCTTTTAGATCTATCTCGATAGATCTGTATTCCAAGAATATAGGATGCTTCACCCATGTCCTTCATCGAGAATCTACTAGACAACCATACTTTTAGTTGATTGCAGCATTCCTACATCATTCCCAATGAGTA
The DNA here is from genome assembly GCA_001598015.1 of Dorcoceras hygrometricum. NCBI lineage: Eukaryota > Viridiplantae > Streptophyta > Magnoliopsida > Lamiales > Gesneriaceae > Dorcoceras > Dorcoceras hygrometricum. The sequence continues at coordinate 69,826 of KQ999048.1, forward strand.
GAATGTCATCAACATAAAGTACAAGGAATGTCACAGCGCTTTTAACTACCTTCTTATATACACATGGCTCCTCGGGATTCTTGATGAAATCAAATTCCTTAATTGTTTCATCGAATCTCAGGTTCCAACTCCTCGATGCTTGTTTGAGACCGTAGATCGATCTCTGAAGTTTGCATACTTTATGCTCACTTCCTACAGATGTGAAACCTGTTGGAATAGCGGTGGCGGATCCGGATCCCGTCTCCCGACAGCGCAGCGGAAGTTTTAAAAATGCACCGGGAAACGTTCAATACAATAAAATACAGCACTATAAACCATTCATAGGGCGTTTCTCGGGGTGTTACCTTGCTGGCGACTGGCGCCTGGCTCCAACCAGAATCACAGGGAGACTAGCTCTTCACGGTAGGCGGCGATAGATCGTCAATCAGGTCCACGACCGGAATCGATCTTCCTCCAATCAGCCTGCACTAGAAATCTGATGGATTTTATCACGAATGGATTCTCCTCGACGCAGTGATCGAAACAAGTCTGATCACGCAAAGACAGGAGGCGGCGGCGGCGGCCGGCGGTCGGAGGCGGCGTGAGGTGTGTGTGGGAGAGGAGGCGGCTATGTGAGTTAGGTTTAGGTTATGATGCAAGTGTTATCAAAAGCCCTAATCATCTTAATTAAATTAAGTTGGTAGATGGGCTTGAACCGGCCCATTGGACTTGGGTCATACCCAGATCTAAATGAACATTCGGTTCATTTAAATCACTGCGATTTCATAATTCGTCGATCTGATCGGACCGATCGGCTCAGTTTCCAAAACTGAGTATTATGATGTGAAATAATTTTTCAGATACATAGTCCATAATGACCGTTTTTCCCATCAAAAGCGGGAAATCACGATTTGACCCCTGTTGACTTTTAGGAAGTCGCACTCCCTAAAATCCCCTTCCTATGCTCAACACATTGAGCTCAGTTTCCATGCGGGAATCACGAATCCAGTACTTGTGTGACCCTAAATGGTTCAGGGATACAGCTAGCCGTGGGCCCACAACCATTGCGGCTCCGAAATCACAATTTCGGATTTGCCCAACGGATCATGGTAAAGCGCCTAGCAACATCGCGCCATGATCCCCTAGGTATCACTGATAGTGCCTGCAAGAACCAGTTGGTCGTGGTTAGCGTACAGTACGGTCCTTTCAACACATATATCCCGATCAGATCAACGACCATTGGTAAATCGAGAGTCGCTTGAGATCCGATAACTATGCATACATCTTGGAGATTGAATGTGACATCGCGAGTGTTACTAGGTAAACCCATTTACCTAAAACACTTCTAGTACTCTGGCCAGATATTTATACACTATTATCCCCTCAGATAGCATAGGATATCCATGCGTGTAAGCGAGCGGTGAATCTTCGACAACGAAGCATCGACTCCTACATGCATCGGGGTCTCACCCAACCCCGCCGCCTAATGACCCCAAGTGAGTCGGCAAACGAGTCAAGGTGAGACGCCTATCACGTAGAGTCTCAATGACGTTTCGAGTCGTGAGGACTAATCAGTACAACCAAGACCTCGGACTTATCCACTCGAAAAATGATAACCACTTGGAAAGTCCGAACGAGGGTAGTTCCATAGATCACCAGGTCACTATCTATCTGCATGATCAGAACATCACAATGTTCCCTACCAATGAAACATGGTACTTCGCATCGCAGATACTAGTCTCAAGCTCGGGCGGCCTTATCCTCATTTTGACGGCCCAATCGACTAGGAACTAATTCAGAATACACAGTGACTATTAGATGTGTTTCATGATAGCCGTCATACCCACTATCACATCTAACATACACTATGGTGCATTCTAGGTCTTTATCCAACACAATCGTTAACATTATATAAACATAAGTAAGATAAAGAATGCCATAAACAAATGCGAATATCATATATAAAGACTGTCATATACAAGAGTCTATAAACCCACACGCCACAAGTTGGCTAGTTGGGCATCTACTCTAACAATCTCCCACTTGCCCTAAAGCCAACTACTCGTCAGACGCAGTCCCATTGTTTCGCGATGTTTTTCAAACAATGGTCCTGGCAAGGGCTTCGTAAGTGGATCAGCAATGTTGTCCGCAAAGGGGACTCTCTCAACTGCTATGTCACCTCTAGCCACAATATCCCGGATTATGTGGTATTTTCTTAGTATATGTTTGGATCTTTGGTGAGACTTAGGCTCCTTTGCTTGCACAACGGCACCCGTGTTGTCGCAGTACACCGGGACTGGACCAACTCCATTAGGAATGACGCCCAACTCTTGGATGAAATTCCTTACCCAAACGGCCTCCTTAGCAGCAGCTGATGCTGCGATGTACTCAGCCTCAGTGGTTGAATCCGCGATGGTGTCTTGCTTGGAACTCTTCCAAGAGACAGCACCACCATTGAGAATGAATACAAATCCAGAGGTTGACTTCGAATCATCCATGTCACACTGGAAGCTAGAATCATTGTAGCCTTCCAGTTTCAGTTCACCACCCCCATAGACCATGAATATATTCTTAGTCCTTCGCAAGTACTTAAGAATATCCTTCACAGCCTTCCAATGCAATTGGCCGGGGTTGGCCTGGTAGCGGCTCGTGACACTCAGAGCATATGCGACATCCGGTCTAGTGGAGATCATGCCATACATAATACTACCTATTGCCGAGGCATATGGCACACGTGCCATACTCTCTATCTCCTCATCAGTCTTTGGACACATAGACTTAGATAGAGTGACCCCATGGCACATAGGTAGGTGTCCCCTCTTGGACTCTTCCATAGAGAACCTCTTAAGTATGGTATCGATGTAGGTGGCTTGGGTGAGTCCGAGCATCCGTTTAGATCTATCCCGATAGATCTGTATTCCAAGAATATAGGATGCTTCACCAATGTCCTTCATCGAAAATCTACTAGACAACAAGACTTTAGTTGATTGCAGCATTCCTACATCATTCCCAATGAGTAGAATGTCATCAACATAAAGTACGAGGAATGTCACAGCGCTTTTAACTACCTTCTTATAAACACATGGCTCCTCGGGATTCTTGATGAAACAAAATTCCTTATTTATTTCATCGAATCTCAGGTTCCAACTTTGCGATGCTTGTTTGAGACCGTAGATCGATCTCTGAAGCTTGCATACCTTATGCTCACTTCCAACAGATGTGAAACCTTCAGGCTGCGTCATATAGATCTCTTCCTTAATGTTTCCATTAAGGAACGCATTTTTCACATCCATTTGCCATATCTCATAGTCGTACCATGCGGCTATGGCTAACAAGATTCTAATTGACTTGAACATCACGACTGGCGAGAATGTTTCATCATAGTCAACACCTTTCCTTTGAGTGTAACCTTTCGCGACCAGTCGTGCCTTGTAGGTCATTACCTTACCATCAGGCCCAAGTTTCCTCTTGTATACCCATTTACACCCAATAGGAACAATTCCTTCGGGAGGATTAACAAGAGTCCAAACTTGGTTAGCATGCATTGAGTCAAACTCAGACTGCATTGCTTCAAGCCACAAATTTGAATCAGCATCGGAAATTTCCTCCTTGAAAGTTCTTGGATCAGATCCAAAAACTTGATCACCTTGATCATCTTCAAGGAGAAAACAATATCTCTCAGGAGCCCTAGGAATCCTTTCGGATCTCCTAGGTGCGACCATTTCTGGTACTGGCTCTGGAGGTGCAGGAGATTCACCTGGTACTTCAGTTGGTTCTCGAACCTCTACGAGTTCTACTATTCTGCCCTTTCTATCAAGTAGAAATTCCCTTTCCATAAAGATGGCATTCCTAGAAACAAACACTTTTGTTTCGCTGGGATAGTAGAAGTAAGTATCCAATGGAATTCTTTGGATACCCAATGAAGTAGAATAAGATGGATCTCGTATCCAGCTTATCTCCCACTAGCAGGGCATCCCCAAATCCTCATGTATGAGTACTTGGGTGGTTTGCCCATCCATATCTCATATGGAGTCTTATCCACTGCCTTGGTGTGGACATTGTTCAACAACATTACCGCCGTTCGAGCGCATAGCCCCAAAATGAGGTAGGAAGTTCAGTGAAGCTCATCATAGATCGAACCAT
>KQ999048.1:79249-96121 GCA_001598015.1 Dorcoceras hygrometricum
ACAAATAAAACGTTTCTCAATAACAACTTAAAATCAGAAGACAGAAATAAATAAACATCTCCTATAGCTACTGCAGCAACTCTTGCTCCATTGCCAAGCCTCAAGTGGGTCTCAGCCTCTCTAAGACGTCGGCTTCTTGTCATCACCTGCAAATCATTGCAGATATGAGATCCACATCCGGTATCAAGTACCCAAGAAGTCGAACTAAGAGACATATTTATTTTAATATAGATCATACCTTTCGGAGTTCGCAACTGCTCGAGGTACTCCTTGCAGTTCCTCCTCCAATGCCCAGGCTTGTGGCAGTGGTGGCAAACATCCTCGCTCTTGTTTGGCTTGGAAGCCTTTGCCTTTGGCTTCTTGGTGGGCTTTTCCTCCTTCGTAGGGGCAGAACTCTTCTTGCCCTTACGTTTGGGCCCCTTCTTCGCAGAAGAGCCCATAAGGAGGACGGGTTTGTCCTTCTTTATGGTTCCTTCAAACACTACAAGCATGTTAACCACCTCTTCAAGGGTGGCTGCCAGCTTGTTCATGTTGAAGTTGACCACAAAGGGGTCAAATGCAGCGGGTAGTGAGAGGAGAAGTACATCCACCGACAGCTCGTGTGGAAGTGCGATATCAAGGCCCGACAGCTTTTCAACGATCCCAATCATACGAACCCCATGCTCGCGGACCGAAGTCCCATCGCGCATGTGGCTCGTCATAAGCTCCTTCACAGCCATGAACCTCTCATGTCGAGAGTTCTCCCCGTACAGTTAAAAAAGTATGTCAGCAGCATACTTTGTCTTCTCAAAGCGCCGTTGCATTTCATTTGACATCGACGCCATCACATAGCATCGAGCTTTAACCGCGTCGTCCCTCCATTTTTGAAGCGTAGTCAGCTCCTCAGGGCTGATTTTGGCAGGGGTTTCCTCCGGAGGACTCTTCTCTATCGCATAAAGAAGTTTCTTCGAAGCCAACACAAGGTTGAGGTTGCGGAGCCAGTCTTGGTAGTTCAGACCGGTGAACTTGTTGCTATCCAGTATAGCAGCGAGTGGGTTTTTGAACGAATATATTGTATAAGCAGTAATACTGAAAAGAAAACAGACAATCATCACTAACTATATAAAATAATCGCAAAGACATAAAACAAGGTCGTTTAGTTCTATGAATTACCCTCCCACTATTTTAACGATTTCACCACCCTCTAATGAAATCGGGAAAGCAAGTTTCCTTAGTGGGTACACGGAGCCCAATCAAGCAATCACGGACCCGAATAATATCAGCCATCCATGATCCCTAAAAGGTAGTTTCCTATTGCAACCGGTGCAACCTCCATGTATTTCACCTCACGTCCAGTAAGGGCCCAATAATATGACGACGTTTACTATCACGTGTCAAGATGACCCATCAATATTGAGTCGTGAAGGACGGTCCCCTTAACGTCCCCAATAATATGAGCAAACGTTAAAGGGAGTTCCAACCGAACTCACAACGAGTGTCAATGGCATGGACAGCTTTCCGACATACATGACCCCCTCAATAATATGAGCCGGGCCATGTATACGGGTAGCATAGGCGTACACCCATTGTTGATGGAAGGTAGGGAAATTTAAACAAATTTAAATCCCCTTTGGTTTATCGAATAAACTTTTATCTTGATATTAGTTTTAAATCATATTTAAAACGAGGGATTTTATTTTCGAAAAGTTTGGTCTCATGAAATATATTTTAAATCATATTTAAAACATGCGGATTCAACTAATTATATATCACATATATAAACATTGGGATGATCGATCGCGAGAGCTATGCGGTCCGTGGTCGCCAATCACGGACCTGGGTCCAATCCTAGGTGAATGCAATATGCAATGCAATCCTATTACATTTGCTTCCGGTTTTACAGATCTTTGGTCTTCAATATCTTTGATCGTCATCAGGCCCACCATCTTCAAAAGTCCTCCCACTAAGTCTAGTAATTTACAATAAATTTCCATGACACATAAGGGATACATTTTAAGGGGTGGGAACGGGCCACAAACAGACCCACTTTTATAAAATGATAATCAACAATATTACAACCGAAATCATAAAAACCTAAAGCATACACCTAACACATTGGGGCATGGCTCTCGATCATCCCAATCATGCAATCAATCTAATTAATATGCATAAATTAAATAATCAAATTATTTATCACAAAATCATATTTTAATCATAAAATCGCATTTTATAATAAACTTTCATTTTGTCGATAAAATCAAATTTTAATCAACAAAATCATATTTAATTATAAAATCATATTTTACAATCAAAATCGTATTTGTAATTTTATTTGCATCATATTGGGCCAAAAACAATTTTTGGGCCGAAAATCTCAAAATCTCAAAATCGACCAAAATCGGCCCGATATAGAATATCGATCCAAAAACTTCACGGGCTGCCCGGGACAGGCCCGAACTAAACCTAGAAGAAAAATCAGCCGTCGCAACGATGCCGGAGACGTCGCCGGACGGCGGCCGCACGAAGGCGGCTGCCGCCAACATCGCGTGCGGCGCATGGCCGCACGCTGCCGCGCCAAGCGCGGCCACTTCTCTCGACACCGTGCGCCACGGGTGGCGATGAGATGGGTTCGGGACGTACTTCCGTAACATCAAAATATGGAACACGTTATGCGCTGCTGACAGACTGGGTGGTAATTCTACGTGATAAACTAACGTACCGACCCTCTCCAAAATCTCAAACGGTCCAATGAATCTCGGACTGAGCTTGCCTCTCTGGCCGAAGCGCATCACGCCCTTCATGGGTGATATCCTCACAAATACATGGTCCCCTACTGCCAACTCCAGATCTCGTCGTCTACGATCGGCGTAACTCTTTTGACGACTCTGAGCTGTCCTCATCCGATCTCATATCCTGGTCACGATATCTGCTCTGTTGTACCATCTCTGGTCCAGTCAAAATCCTCTCGCCAACCTCGTCCCAATGCACGGGAGACCTACACCTCCTCCCGTACAAAGCCTCATAAGGAGCCATCCCAATCGATGCCTGAAAACTGTTATTGTTGGAAAATTGGTGGCGGATCCGGATCCCGTCTCCTGGCGGCGGAGCGGAAGTTTTAAAAATAGCACCGGGAAACGTTCAATACAATAAAATACAGCACTATAAACCATTCATAGGGCGTTTCTCGGGGTGTTACCTTGCTGGCGACTGGTCCTGGCTCCAACCAGAATCGTCAGGGAGACTGGCTCTTCACGGTAGGCGGCGGTAGATCGTCAATCGGGTCCATGATCGGAATCGATCTTCCTCCAATCAGCCTACAGTAGAAAGCTGATGGATTTTATCACGAACGGATTCCCTTCGACGCAGTGATCGAAACAAGTCCGATCACGCAAAGACGGGCGACGGCGGCGGCGTTCGGCGGGCGGTGGCGGCGGGCTGTCGGCGGCGACGTGAGGTGTGTGTGGGAGAGGAGGTGGCTATGTGAGCTAGGTTTAGGTTATGATGCAAGTGTTATCAAAAGCCCTAATCATCTTAATTAAATTAAGTTGGTAGATGGGCTTGAACCGGCCCATTGTACTTGGGTCATACCCAGGTCCAAATGAACATTTTTGGTTCATTTAAATCACTGCGATTTCATCATAACTCCGATCGTCGATCTGATCGGACCGATCGGCTCAGTTTCCAAAACTGAGTATTATGATGTGAAACAATTTTTCAGATACCTAGTCCATAATGACCGTTTTGCCCCTCAACAGCGGGAAATCACGATTTGACCCATGTTGACTTTTAGGAAGTCGCACTCCCTAAAATCCTATTCCTATGCTCAACACATTGAGCTCAGTTTCCGTGCAGGAATCAAGAATCCAGTACTTGTGTGACCCTCAATGGTTCAGGGATACAGCTAACCGTGGGCCCACAACCATTGCGGCTCCGAAATCACAATCTCGGATTTGCCCAACGGATCATGGTAAAGCGCCTAGCAACATCGCGCCATGATCCCCTAGGTATCACTGATAGTGCCTGCAAAAACCAGTTGGTCATGGTTAGCGTACAGTACGGTCCTTTCAACACAGATATCCCGATCAGATCAACGACCATTGGTAAATCAAGAGTCGCTAGAGATCCGATAACTATGCATACATCTTGGAGATTGAATAGTGACATCACGAGTGTTACTAGGTAAACCCATTTACCTAAAACAATTCTAGTACTCTGGCCAGATATTTATACACTATTATCCCCTAAGATAGCATAGGATATCCACGCGTGTAAGCGAGCGATTAATCCTCGACAACGAAGCATCGACTCCAACATGCATCGGGGTCTCATCCAACCCCGCCGCCTAATGACCACAAGTGAGTCGGCAAACGAGTCAAAGTGAGACGCCTATCACGTAGAGTCTCAAATGACGTTTCGAGTCGTGAGGACTAATCAGTACAACCAAGACATCGGACTTATCCACTCGACAAATGGTAACCACTTGGAAAGTCCGAACGAGGGTAGTTCGATAGATCACCAGGTCACTATCTATCTGCATGCTCAGAACATCACAATGTTCCTTACCAATGAAACATGGTACTTCGCATCGCAGATACTAGTCTCTAGCTCGGGCGGCCTTATCCTCATTTTGACGGCCCAATCGACTAGGAACTAATTCAGAATACACAGTGACTATTAGATGTGTTTCATGATAGCCGTCATACCCACTATCACATCTAACATACACTATGGTGCATTCTAGGTCTTTATCCAACACAATTTTTAACATTATAACATAATGAAAATAAAGAATGCCATAAATAAATGCGTATTTCATAAATAAAGATCGTTATACACAAGAGTCAATAAAACCCACACGCCACAAGTTGGCTAGTTGGGCATCTACTCTAACACAGCTCTGCGAGCTGGTACTGATCACCAGCAGCTCTGCGAGCTGGTTTAACACAAACAGTCCGGTTCATTAAACCTTGAGCCGCAATAGCTCAGTGTTCTTGAGTGTTAGTGCGCCGAGATACAGATGGAATTATGAATTAAAATCATGCAGAAATCAAACTGAACTCTTATAATCGAAAGCCATTTAACAGTCTGAATCGCAGTAAAAAAATATGCAAAGAATGAATGTAAATGCAGTAAGCTGTAAAGAAATACGCTGCGATTTGATTATGGAAGTTCGGAGTTAATCTCCTACGTCTCCCCTTCTTCCGCGATGGGAAGGATCAAATAGAAGACTTTGATTACAACGGCCCCCGCTGCAACTCGGTCCTATGAACAGCAGCCGCAAGAACTCCTAGCAACCACTGCACACCATCCCGCTCTTTACTGCCTCAGTGAGAAAGGAAACATACACTTCTTTAACATCTCAGTGCGAAAGACAACATGACTTGTTTAACGTCTCTGCCCAAAGACTACAATAGAGAGTATTTATTTTGATTCACTCAATTTTCTATTTCGCTCATCTCTCGAAATTATGAGCGAATCCTGTGTGAGATTTACAATGTACGCTTAATCGCTCAAATATAAAATGTCACATAATGGAAAGTGCTCCTGTCCGAGCTGTTTCTTCGATGTCTTCCAACAGCTTGTGCTATCGACTTGATTTATCTTTGGAGCATACGGCTTGTGCACCAGCTCACACTTGGGCACATAACCAGCTTGCGCACCAGCTGTCACTTAGTATGTAAACTTGCGACAAGCACAGTTTTGTGTTGTGCATTCATCTGTTTTACTTTCTGCACTTGCGCAACACCCTCTCTATTCTTTTTGCTGTGTTTTGCTTGCTCTGTTGGACACAAAGTTGTAGTCGTTGAGAAGTCTTCTGACATTTTTGTACTTTGCGTCCTTTGTATTTAAATGCGTTGCAGGCTTTACTAGACTTGAGCTCTTTTCATCGGCGCTTCTGCAGCTTTTACTAACATCGAGCTCTGTTCGTCTCGAACAAGTAAATTAGTTTGTCTTCTAGTATTATGCGATTGCACAAACTAATCTATCTGATCTGGCGCAAGAATTCTGATCTGGTCTACCATCTGGTGTCCTTCAAGCTGGTTTTCTTCAACCGTTTCATCACTGAGCTGGTGAGTTGTTCAAAGCTCCCTTCTCCTCCTCTCTATCCGCTCTTGTCAGGCCTCGTGCTCATATCAGAGTAAAAACACACAAACACATGCGGAAGCTATCAAAAAGCGGGTAAAATTTTTGCTTTTGGCCTGACGGTTTAAAACAATATAATTTAAAATAGTGCGATACTCAAAATATATCCCAGTTTATAAAAACAACCAAGCTCGGGATACCAGCCAACAACAAACAGTATAGCATAACAACAACAACAACACGTATCAGACTCCAACAACAAAATACAACGACAAAGCGCAGGGCATCCCCTGGCTAACAGTACTGATACATATAAATATGCTATACCATACTGGGATACTCAACCACCTCCTGGGGCACCACCAGCTGGGTTAAAACCACGACCAGCTGTAAAACCTGGATTTCCTGAAAACAACACAAACAAGGAAAACAACCAAGCCCCAGAGGGACATGGGGTCAAACCCTATTACGGAGAGCAACTGAAACAGCTAAAAGGAATGCATAAGATAAAATGCAGATGCTATGCATGAGACATCGGATAACAGCTAAAGGCTACAACCAACAAGGGAGCCAAGGAACTCAAACATAGCTCCACGAGATCAGCAACGAATCAGTGGCCATGGGGTGTGTTCAAAGTGTGGTAATGAGCCACTATCCTTGACACTACACCCGAATACCAGATGCAACAAACAACTCAACCTGTTGTTGCCTCGCCCATGAACTGTGGTAGTTAACCACTCGGCGCATGGTGGCTAACAGAACCCAGCAGGGAGATGAGAGTGCGGTATTGTCGCTCGCCCTCGCATCCTGGTAAGAAACAACAGCAATACAACGAGATACAAAGCAATGGATGCAACAGAGATATGAATGCAATATGGGAAATGCGTGTATGCATAAACATAGCAGCTAAAATCAATAACAATCACATATGCACACAGCAACATCCACGGGAATGCACCAGCAGCAATCTATCATTAAATCACACGCCAATTCCCAGCTACATCAAGCTCAGATCCGTACCTTATACTTTCTGTGCAACAATTATCACAAGCAAAGGTCCCGAGAAATCTGGATATCAACCTGTTGAAGCACACAGGGCAAAAATCACAGGGACGCTAATACACAGAAAGCACGGCTGGGAGTCACACTCACACCAGCAGCTGATTACAACAATACCACTAACAGGAAGCTTAAACAAAGGCTAAGACTAAGATCTCAACAACAATTCGAAGTTCTACCTCAACGACGCAACACACGGCCGAAGACAGCAACTTCGTGATATCGCTCTAGCCAACAACAGCCTCCAAGAATGGTATAGAAAGGAATAGCTTCCCGAGAGGAGTTCAACGCTACCTCGCACGTACCAAACGGTGGTCGGAAACGATGGGAATTGCCGGATAAAATCAACGGTGAACAGTACTAGGGTTCGAAGAACAGAGGTCGACAATCGAGAGAATATTTCGCTAAGTATGGGATCTGGTATCTCAAATCGAAGACCAAGTCTTCCTATAAATATAACTCGCAACGGCTGAAATCTGGTTAAACATGTCCACCGACAAAACCAGCAGTTGTGCTACTGAAATCTCAACCAGCAGTTGCAACAACCAACAGCTGCTGAATCCCATAACAAATAAATCTCTACAACACAAAACGACGTCGCAAAGTGACACGTCACTCGCTACTTGAGACTGGTTCTCAAACCCAAAAGCTGGACAACCCAACGACTGGATGCTCCACAAACCAAAAGCTGGATTGTCTAACACTCAAAAGCTGGTACCAGACGTTGCATCAAAACGCTGCGTTCCAACTTAATACAACGGCATCGCATAACTTACGTCATAAAATCCGGTCGCTAACTCTCGCGTAAAACAACAGACGCAAGCTACAGGAAACCAGACGCAAGCTACATTAGAGTTGACCATCGTTGACATCTGCTCTCAGCTGGTACCAGTCGCAATATCCAAAACGGCGTCGCAGCAACTAATCCAAACGGTGTCGTATCCAACTTATCAAAACGCTATCGTTTTGCCCTCAACAAACAAAATAAAGCAGCAGCTGGATACAAACACGCTACCAGACTTCAGAAAAACACAATGCATCCAGATTTCATAAAAACGATGGCGTATCGGAATCTCGTGCTACCACGTAAACGTTGCGACTGGATTTCACCACCGACCAGTTTCCACAACAAAACCAGATCTCTACTAAAAATACGATAACTTCCAGAATTGCTCTAAAAACCGATTAATTCATCAATTAATCTCTTATACAAATTCAGGTCTCACATTTCTCCCCCGCTAAAAAGGATTTCGTCCCCGAAATCACAACAACAACTCTGGAACACAACACAGGCGCAAAATACGAAACAGGAACTCGCCTAACACAAGGCCAAGAGTTCAAGATAACTGAGCAAACAATTTACATCAACTAGGGAAGAAATACAACCAAAAGCTACAAACTACTGGAAATTTAGCTCAACAGCTACTCAAACAGATGCGGCCACTCGCGCTGCATCTTTTCTTCCAGCTCCCAAGTAGCTTCTTCCCTTCCATGTTTGCTCCATTGTACCATCACCAACGGAATGGTTTTATTCCTCAACTGTTTCTCTTTTCTGCCAAGGATCTGCAAGGGGTATTCCTGATAGCTCAACGACTGATCTAGCTCAACCTCGTCAATCCTAAGCATATGAGACGGATCTGGCTCGTACTTCCTCAACATGGAAGCATGGAAGACGTCATGAAGAGAAGATAACTCTGGCGGCAACAACAGCCGATACGCTAAAGGGCCAATCCTCTCAACAATCTCATACGGTCCGACGTAACGAGGGGCTAACTTTCCCTTGCGTCGAAAGCGCATAACACTACGAAACGGAGAAACTTTGAGAAATACTCGATCACCAACCTGAAACTCCAGAGGTCGACGCCTCTTATTCGCATAACTGGCTTGGCGATCCTGGGCAGCTTTCATCCATTGTCGAACTAGATCCACATGATCCTTCATTTGCTGCACAAAGTCAGGGGCAGATAGCTGCTTCTCCCCCACTTCTTCCCAACATACCGGCGATCTGCACTTTCTACCATACAAAGCCTCAAACGGCGCCATGCCAATCGTCACCTGATAGCTGTTATTGTAGGAAAACTCTACTAAAGACAACGCGTCTTGCCAGCTACCTCTGAAATCCAACACAACAGCTCGTAACATATCCTCCAACGTCTGGATAGTTCTCTCAGATTGGCCATCTGTCTGGGGGTGATATGCGGTGCTCATCGCCAATCTGGTACCCAAAGCTGTTTGCAAACTCTTCCAAAACCTGGAAGTAAACCACGGATCTCGGTCGGAAACAATCGAAACATGCACACCGTGAAGTCTAACCACAAAATAAACGTACAGCTTCACCATCTTCTTCAACGAGAAGGTCATCCCATAGGGAATAAAATGTGCAGACTTCGACAGCCGGTCGATAACCATCCAAATATCATCACATCCTCTGCTGGAACGAGGCAGATGCGTCATGAAATACATAGCTATGTGCTCCCAATTCCATTGGGGCACTTCCAAACTCTGCAACAGACCACAGGGTCTCATCCTCTCGGCCTTAACCATCTGACAGTTTAAACAACGAACGACAAAACCAGCAACATCGCTCTTCAGGACAGCCCACCAAAAGTGCGGCTTCAACGCGTGGTACATCTTCCGTGCACCAGGATGAACACTATGTCTGCTACAGTGCTCTTCCCGAATGATCTCCTCCTTCAAATCAATCAAATTGGGCACAACCAACCTGCCCCGGAAACGCCAACAACCATCGGAAGAGATAAAATAGTACTCAATTCGCCAACACTGACCTTCAACTTTAACTCGTGGATAGACGGATTAGTCCTCTGAGCTGCTCGAATACTAGAAACAATCTGTGGCTCTACTTGGAAAGAAGAAACCATCACACAATCCTCAGCCGGGTAGAATCTCCAACCAGTAGTATTAAGATGCTCCTGATCCTTAGAGATATACAACGACGCAAGCATCTCACTAGCCTTCCTGCTCAAAGCATCGGCCACTAAGTTCGACTTCCCAGGCTGATACTTAATCTCGCAATCAAATTCCTTTAGAATCTCCATCCAACGACGTTGTCTCATGTTCAAGTCAGGCTGGGAAAGCAGATACTTCAAACTCTTGTGGTCTGAGTACACCACAAACTGCTCTCCATACAGGTAGTGACGCCAGATCTTCAGCGCAGAAACCACGGCTGCTAACTCCAAATCGTGGACTGGATAACGAGTCTCGTGCGGTTTCAACTGCCGCGAGGCATACGCAATGACTCGACCATTCTGCATCAAAACACAGCCCAATCCATTGAGCGAAGCGTCAGAACAAACAATGAAACCACCTGAACCGGACGGCAGAGCCAACATAGGCTCAGTAGTCAACTTCTCCTTGAGCAGTTGAAACGCATTCTCACACTGCTCAGTCCAAACAAACCTCTTGTCCTTCTGCGTCAGTTGAGTCATCGGCTTTGCTATACTAGAAAATCCTTCGATCAAACGACGGTAATAGCCAGCCAGACCCAAGAAGCTGCGAATCTCGGAAACATTCCTGGGACGCTCCCAGTTCAGAACAACATCAACCTTACTGGGATCCACCGAAATCCCCTCGGCTGAAATCACATGTCCCAAGAATACGACGCGATCCAACCAGAAACTCGAAATGTCCGTACCTTGTACGAAACGCAGTCTTTGCAACATCTTGGTCTCTCACTCTCAACTGATGGTACCCTGATCGCAAATCAATCTTCGAATATACCGCAGAACCTTACAACTGATCAAACAGATCATCGATTCTCGGTAACGGGTACTTGTTCTTGACAGTAGCTTTGTTCAGCTGGCGAAAATCAATGCACATCCGCATTGAGCCATCATTCTTCTTCACAAACAAAATGGGCGCTCCCCACGGCGACATACTAGGTCGGATAAAACCTTTCTCCAGCAAATCATCTAACTGTAACTTGAGTTCTCTCAACACTGTAGGCGCCAGACGATACGGGGCACGAGAAATCGGAGCTGTGCCAGGCACCAGCTCTATGCTGAAGTCTATCTCCCGCCTCGGAGGAAAACCAGGAATCTCCTCCGGAAACACATCGGGAAAGTACCGCACCACGGGAACGTCACTAAGCTGCACACGGGAAGAAGAAGACGCATCCAAAGCGTAAATCAGGAAACTAGCATTTCCTAAGGATAACAAGCTGAACATCTCCATCGCTGAGACCAACGGGATCTTCGATCGAGAATCCTTGCCGTAGAAGTCCCACTTCTCGCAAGACATAGGCCTACAGCGCACAATCCCATGGAAACAGTCCACGGAGGCCCTATACTTGGACAACATGTCCATCCCAACTATACAATCGAAGTCCCACAACATCAAACGGATCAAGCTCACCACCAACACATGCTCACCAAAACGCAACACGCCATCCAACAAAACCTCCTGGGAGAAAAGGCTCACACCGCCAGGGGTAGAAACAGAAACAGCATCGCGCAAGGGAATGGCACACAGACCATGCTCAACAACAAACGAATCAGAAACAAAAGAATGCGATGTACCGATGTCAAACAACACACGTGCAGGAAAATCGAAAACAAGGCAAGTACCTACAATCACCCGACTCGGCGTCTCCTCGGCCTGCTCCCTAGTGATGGCGTTAACCTGAGCATGCTGGGGTCCAGAGAAGAAAGGCCTGAGACAACTACCCAAAACGCGAAGGACCAGGCTGCTGGAAAGGCCTGAACTGAGTCTCACCCAACCGAGGCTGCTGAAACTGAGGGGAACGACCCCTAGACTGACCTCCACTACCCTGAGGCTGGGCCGCGGTCTGCTTTGATCCAGCTGACGGACACACTCTGGCAAAATGCTCGTACTGACCACAAAGGTTGCAGGAGCCCTGCACACCAACACACTATGTATACGGATGTTTTCCACCGCAAAACCCACAAAACTCAGCCCGAGAACCACTGCTACTCGAGCTGCCCGAACCAGAAGAGCCAGAACCCGACTTCTTCTTAAACTGCTGACCGCGGGGTCGGAACCTTTGACTGCCAGACTGCTGTGCCACCTGTGGCTGCTGCTGGGGCTGATATGCGGACTGGGAGGACTGAGAAGACTGCGCTCCCTGAATAGCAGGATGACCACCCTACGCTGCCTGCTTCCTACGAGCACGACGACGACGCAAGCCCTCCTCAATGTCGATGGAAGCATCCACGGCCTCAGCATAACTCTTGGGCTTACTGGTCAACACCATCTGATACAACTCTTCATTCAAGCCCTCAAGAATTATAGTCCGCTTGGCCCTTTCCCAGCCAGAAACATGGGGAACGTACGCCAACAAAGAAGAAAACTGCCGAGCATACTCCCTAACAGTCATGGAGCCCTGGTCCAGATGGTCGAACTCCCGCTCCCGGGCGTTCACATAGGACTCGGGCACATACTCCTGTCGGAAGGTCTCACAAAGACTACCCCAAGAGATCCCAACACCGATCTCCAACAAGGTACTCGAAGCGTCTCGCCACCAGCGCTCCGCCGCCTTCCTGAGCAAGAGGGTCACTAAACTCAGTCAAAGATCATCATCGTACTGCACCCCATCGAAAAGGCCAATGATATTCCGGAGCCACGAGTCTGCATCTTCACTGGACTCATCACCATTAAAGACTGGAGGGTTCATCCTCTGAAACCGCGCTATCACGACATCCATCCTCTCCACAGGAGGTGCCGCAACCTCAACTTCCTCCTCGTCGCTAACACGAGCACGACTGCGAGCAATACGCCTATCCTCATTCTGTCCTGCTGATTCCTCAAACTGCCCCCTACCTCTACCACGACGCTAGGCGGCATCTACGAAAACACTCAACAGGATCAAGCAAAACAGAACAGATATAGCATAGATAGCACATAACACAAATATGCAGCACGTAATCACATAAGTCAAGCACATGCAACACACGACACTGTGCCTAGACTCAAGTGTGATCAAAGAATTGAGCTTATCCCAGCTTAAGCTCTGATACCAAAAATGTCAGGCCTCGTGCTCATATCAGAGTAAAAACACACAAACACATGCGGAAGCTATCAAAAAGCGGGTAAAATTTTTGCTTTTGGCCTGACGGTTTAAAACAATATAATTTAAAATAGTGCGATACTAAAAATATATCCCAGTTTATAAAAACAACCAAGCTCGGGCTACCGGCCAACAACAAACAGTATAGCATAACAACAACAACAACAACACGTATCAGACTCCAACAACAAAATACAACGACAAAGCGCAGGGCATCCCCTGGCTAACAGTACTGATACATATAAATATGCCATACGCTACTGGTATACTCAACCACCACCTGGGGAACCACCAGCTGGGTTAAAATCACGACCAGCTGTAAACCTGCATTTCCTGAAAACAACAAAAACAAGGAGAACAACCAAGCCCCAGAGGGACATGGGGTCAAACCCCAGTACGGAGAGCAACTGAAACAGCTAAAAGGAATGCATAAGATAAAATGCAGATGCTATGCATGAGACACCGGATAATAGCTGAAGGCTACAACCAACAAGGGAGCCAAGGAACTCAAACATAGCTCCACGAGATCAGCAACGAATCAGTGGCCACGAGGTGTGACACTACATCCGAATACCAGATGCAACAAACAACTCAACCTGCTGTTGCCTCGCCCATGAACTGTGGTAGTTAACCACTCGGTGCATGGTGGCTAACAGAACCCAGCAGGGAGATGAGAGTGCGGTATTGCCGCTCGCCCTCGCATCCTGGTAAGAAACAACAGCAATACAACGAGATACAAAGCAATGGCTGCAACAGAGATATGAATGCAATATGGGAAATGCGTGTATGCATAAACATAGCAGCTAAAATCAACAACAATCACATATGCACACAACAACATCCACGGCAATGCACCAGCAGCCATCTATCACTAAATCTCACTCCAATTCCCAGCTACATCAAGCTCAGATCCGTACCTTATACTTTCTGTGCAACAATTATCACAAGCAAAGGTCCCGAGAAATCTGGATATCAACCTGTTGAAGCACACATGGCATAAATCACAGGGACGCTAATACGTAGAAAGCACGCTGGGATTCCACTCACACCAGCAGCTGATTCCAACAATACCACTAACAGGAAGCTTAAACAAAGGCTAAGACTAAGATCTCAACAACAATTCAAAGTTCTACCTCAATGACGCAACACACGGCCAAAGACAGCAACTTTGCGATCTTGCTGTAGCTAACAACAGCCTCCAAGAATGGTATAGAAAGGAAGAACTTCCCGAGAGGAGTCCAACACTACCTCGCACGTACCAAACGGTGGCCGGAAACGACGGGAATTGCCGGATAAAATCAACGGTGAACAGTACTAGGGTTCGAAGAACAGAGGTCTACAATCGAGAGAATATTTCACTAAGTATGGGATCTGATATCTCAAATCGAAGACCAAGTCTTCCTATAAATATAACTCGCAACGGCTGAAATCTGGTTAAACATGTCCACCGACAAAACCAGCAGTGCGCTACTGAAATATCAACCAGCAGTTGCAACAACCAACAGCTGCTGAATCCCATAACTAATAAATCTCTACAACACAAAACGACGTCGCAAAGTGACACGTCACTTGCTACTTGCGACTGGTCCTCAAACCCAAAAGCTGGACAACCCAATGACTGGATGCTCCACAAACCAAAAGCTGGATTGTCTAACACTCAAAAGTTGGTACCAGACGTTGCATCAAAACGCTGCGTTCCAACTTAATACAACGGCGTCGCATAACTTACGTCATCAAATCCGGTCGCTAACTTTCGCGTAAAACAACAGACGCAAGCTACAGGAAACCAGACGCAAGCTACAGTAGAGTTGACCATCGTTGACATTTGCTCTCAGCTGGTACCAGTCGCAATATCCAAAACGACGTCGCAGCAACTAATCCAAACGGTGCCGTATCCAACTTATCAAAACGCTATCGTTTTGCCCTCAACAAACAAAATAAAGCAGCAGCTGGATACAAACACGCTACCAGACTTCACAAAAACACAATGCATCCAGATTTCATAAAAACGACGGCGTATCGGAATCTCGCGCTACCAATTAAACGTTGCGACTAGATTTCACCACCGACCAGCTTCCACAACAAAACCAGATCTCACAACTAGATATCTATTCAAAAATACGAAAACTTCCAGAATTGCTTTAAAAACCGATTAATTCATCAATTAATCTCTTATACAAATTCAGGTCTCACAGCTCTTGAACTCAGGTACTCTTTTTCTATTCTTTCCTGCTCTTGAGCTTCTTCGAGCCAGCTTGTTCATCACACTAAGCAGGTCACTTCACTGAGCTGGTTTCTTAGCTGGTTTCCTTCCCAGCTGGTTTCTTCTTTCACTACTGCAGCCTTCTACTTCCCCATCATAGGCATCCAGCTGCTGAGAGCCCTGATCGGGTTTACTCTTCATTGATCTGGTTTACCAGCTTGGCTCTTGTGAGACCTGGATTTGTAATTGAGAATTATCGTTGGAATGAATCGTTAAATAGAGGTACCTGCTGGATGACGTGTCAGCTGGTGTGGAGAGCTAGCGGCTGGTCGGTGGCAAAACCAGTCGAAGCGTGTTTTAGCTCGAGATTCTTGAAACACCGTCGTTTGCGTGAAGTCTGGTTGCGTTTGTTGTGATCAGCAGATGCTTTAGCGTAGTTGCGTTGAGGGCTAAAACGACTGCATTTAGATTAGTTGGCGCGACGTCGTTTGGATGTTGCGTCTGGTACCAGCTGGTAGATCGCATGTGAGTTCCTGCTGGTTGATCAGTAGATGTAGATGTCAACGCGGGTCAACTTTCCTGTAGCTCAAAGAGGATGCATCGTCGTTTCGTTGTTACGACTGGGAGTCCAGCTGCGAGTGAGTTTCGACGCTATTGCTTGCTGCTGGTATTTCGTGAGAGTTAGCGACTGGATGACGTCAGTGGAGCGACGTCGTTCGAATTAGTTGTAACGCTGCGTTTTGAGGTTGCGACTGGATCCAACAGTGAGAAGCGTTGCGTTGTTTTGTCTTGCGACTGGATACCCAGCTGCTGGTTTAGTATGCGACATCGTTTGAGTAAGTTGGTGCGACGCCGTTTTGGAGAACCAGCTGTTAGTTATTTTAGCGATTGTTGGTGAATCAGCTGTTGGTTCTTGCGTCTGCTGGTTTGGGAAATTGTTTGCATCGACTGGTTTTGTCGGTGGACAATTATTTGAAGTGATTCCAGTCGTTGCTAGTGCTATTTATAGGAAGACTTGGTCTTCGAATTGTGATATCTTTTCCCATACTTAGCATATATTTCCAGCCTTTCGTGCCTTATCTTTCGAACCCTAGAACACTGTTCAGCCGTGAGCTTTTTCGGCGATTTCCCTTTGTTCCAGTGGTTGTTTTGGCTCGTGCGAGGTAGCGTTGGACTCCTATTGAGAAGCTCTTCCAATTCATACCAGTTTTAGAAGCTGTAATTGGCTAGTCGAGGAACACGAAGTTGCTGCCGTTCGAGTGTTGCGTCGATTTGGTAGAACTACGTTCTGGTTTTCGGTGAGACCTTGTTCCTAGCCTTAGTTTTTAAGCTTTCTATGTAATTGTTGAATATATGGAGCAGCTGGTCGAGTGAGACTCCCAGCCGTGAGCTTGATTAGCAACCTGTTAGATTTACGTTGTGTATGCCGTGTGTTTAACAGGCTTTTACCAGAGTCTTCGGGACTTCTCGCAGTGTTAGTTGTTGCTCAGTATAAGGTACGGAT
>KQ999048.1:102022-117167 GCA_001598015.1 Dorcoceras hygrometricum
ATGGTGCAGTGGAGCAAGCATGGTAGGGAAGAAGCTACTTGGGAGCTGGAAGAGAAGATGCAGCGCGAGTGGCCGCATCTGTTTGAGTAGCTGTTGAGCTAGATTTTCCAGTAACTTGTAGTTTTGCTGTTTTCTTCCTTAGTTGTTGTGATGTGTTTTCTCAGTTATCTTGAACTCTTGGCCTTGTGTTGGGCGAGTTTTTTGTTAGCTTCTTGTTGTTGCTCCGAATTTCAGTTGTTGTGTGGTGTTTTCAGAATTGTTTCTTGATTTTGAGGACGAAATCCTTTTTAGTGGGGGAGAAATGTGAGACCTGGATTTGTAATTGAGAATTATCGTTGGAATGAATCGTTAAATAGAGGTACCTGCTGGATGACGTGTCAGCTGGTGTGGAGAGCTAGCGGCTGGTCGGTGGCAAAACCAGTCGAAGCGTGTTTTAGCTCGAGATTCTTGAAACGCCGTCGTTTGCGTGAAGTCTGGTTGCGTTTGTTGTGATCAGCAGATGCTTTAGCGTAGTTGCGTTGAGGGCTAAAACGACTGCGTTTAGATTAGTTGGCGCGACGTCGTTTGGATGTTGCGTCTGGTACCAGCTGGTAGATCGCATGTGAGTTCCTGCTGGTTGATCAGCAGATGTAGATGTCAACGCGGGTCAAATTTCCTGTAGCTCGAAGAGGATGCGTCGTCGTTTCTTTGTTACGACTTGGAGTCCAGCTGCGAGTGAGTTTCGACGCTATTGCTTGCTGCTGGTATTTCGCGAGAGTTAGCGACTGGATGACGTCAGTGGAGCGACGTCGTTCGAATTAGTTGTAACGCTGCGTTTTGAGGTTGCGACTTGATCCAGCAGTGAGAAGCGTTGCGTTGTTTTGTCTTGCGACTGGATACCCAGCTGCTGGTTTAGTATGCGACGTCGTTTGAGTAAGTTGGTGCGACGCCGTTTTGGAGAACCAGCTGTTAGTTATTTTAGCGATTGTTGGTGAATCAGCTGTTGGTTCTTGCGTCGACTGGTTTTGTCGGTGGA
The DNA here is from genome assembly GCA_001598015.1 of Dorcoceras hygrometricum. Lineage (NCBI taxonomy): Eukaryota > Viridiplantae > Streptophyta > Magnoliopsida > Lamiales > Gesneriaceae > Dorcoceras > Dorcoceras hygrometricum. Next base: position 103,038 of record KQ999048.1, read on the forward strand.
CAATTATTTGAAATGATTCCAGTCATTGCTAGTGCCATTTATAGGAAGACTTGGTCTTCGAATTGTGATATCTTTTCCCATACTTAGCATATATTTCCAGCCTTTCGTTCCTTATCTTTCGAACCCTAGAACACTGTTCAGCCGTGAGCTTTTCCGGCGATTTCCCTTCGTTCCGGTGGTTGTTTTGGCTCGTGCGAGGTAGCGTTGGACTCCTCTTGAGAAGCTCTTCCAATTCATACCAGTTTTAGAAGCTGTAATTGGCTAGTCGAGGAACGCGAAGTTGCTGCCGTTCGAGTGTTGCTCGATTTGGTAGAACTACGTTCTGGTTTTCGGTGAGACCTTGTTCCTAGCCTTAGTTTTTAAGCTTTCTATGTAATTGTTGAGGTATATTGGGCAGCTGGTCGAGTGAGACTCCTAGCCGTGAGCTTGATTATCAACCTGTTAGATTTACGTTGTGTATGCCGTGTGTTTAACAGGCTTTTACAGAGTCTTCGGGATTTCTCGCAGGGTTAGTTGTTGCTCAGTATAAGGTATGGATTGTTAGAGTAGATGCCCAACTAGCCAACTTGTGGCGTGTGGGTTTTCATTGACTCTTGTACAAACGATCTTTATATATGATATTCGCATTCTTTTATGTGGCATTCTTTACTTTCATTATGTGTGTAATGTGGTATATTGGGCAGCTGGTCGAGTGAGACTCCTAGCCGTGAGCTTGATTAGCAACCTGTTAGATTTACGTTGTGTATGCCGTGTGTTTAACAGGCTTTTATCAGAGTCTTCGGGATTTCTCGCAGGGTTAGTTGTTGCTCAGTATAAGGTATGGATTTGAGCTTGTTTTACAGCGAAGTTATGGCTTGGATGAATTGTAGTCGCTGGTATGTGGAATTGCCGTGCCTGCTGGTTGTGTTCTGTTGAGAATTGTGTATGCTATTTGTGTATTTGCTGCGTTGCATATGTTTATATGCTTGCATCCCCGCATGTTGCATACACGCATGGTATTCCTTCCCAGTTTTGGTAGTCTTTGTACCATTGTTGCATTGTTATTGTTTTCTTACCAGGATGTGAGGGCGAGCGGCGATACCGCACTCTCATCTCCCTGCTGGGATCGTAGCCACCATGAGCCGAGTGGTTAACTACCACAGTTCATGGGCGAGGCAAAAGTAGGTTGAGTTGTTTGATGCATCCGGTAAGTGGGTGTAGTATCATGGCGAGTGGCTCACTACCACACTGTGAACACACCCCGTGGCCACTGTACGTTGTCGATGATTCTTGGAGCTATGTTTGAGTTCCTTAGCTCCCTTGTGGGTCGAGCTTTCCATTGTTCCTTGGCGTCTCATGCATAGCACCTGCATTTTATTCCTTGCTGTTATTTCTGTTGTATTATTGCTCTCCGTACTGGGGTTTGACCCCATTTCCCTCCGGGGCTTGGTTTGTTTCTTTTTTGCGTTGTTTTCAGGAAACCCAGGTTCTACAGCTGGTCGTGGTTTCAACCAAGCTGGTGGTGCCCCAGGAGGTGGCTAGTGTGTCCCAGTAGCATATAGCATATATATATATGTATCAGTTAGCCAGGAGGATGCCCTGCGTTTTGTTGTTGTACCCGTAGGGGGAATGTGATACATGTTGGACTTATGTATTCTTTGTTGTTGAACGTTTATGTTTTGAGAACTTATTTTAGGTATTGTTGTATTTTAAATTATACGTTTAAAACCGTCGGGCCTAAAAGCGAAAATTTTACCCACTTTTTGATAGCTTCCGCATGTGTTTATCTGTTGTGAGCACGAGGCCTGACAGCTCTTTTCTTCTCAAGAGCAACAGTGTTACTTGCTTGTCCTCTTAATCCACTCAGACACCTCATCCAATCCATCAGCAAGCACACTGTTAATCCACTGGTTGATTGAACCAGTTATACGAGGATACTTTAAACCTTATCCACATAGATCTGCAATTCAGCAGTAGTGAATGTACAATAATCAGTTCCGATTCTTATGATGAACTGATTATTTTTGCGCTTAGTGATCTGACCTGCACTCGATCACTGCGCTTGTCTATTCAATGGCACTCAATCACTGAACTTGTACGCTGCACTTGATATGCCCTTGAACCATTCTGCTCTTCACTAAACCACGCTGCGCTTGATCACTGCTCTTCTATTTCATCCTTCAGAACCTGCATTGCATCCTATGTTGGACCAGCTTGGGCGTCCCCTCACCGTTCCAACTTAGATGTACTTTGCTTGACAAGCTTGGGCGTCCCCTCACTCTGCCAGCTTGAACATCTCCATGTTTCCTCAATCAAGTGCACTGCACATCGCACGTAAATCGTTAGTCAAATATAAGCAGGTTTTGTGTTAATCAAAACTCTGAATCTGATATGTACAAACAGATCCAACAGTATCCCCCTTTTTTATTTACACAAAACCTGATAAACATATGCACGTATGTTCATGCTCAAAATATTTCTCCCCCTTTTTGTGGGAATAAAAAAGGTTTCGAAATCAAGTCTCCCACTTAATATTTAAAACAAAACTCTCCCTAAGCAAAGCATGTGGTTATTTTATTTTGAAAACGAAAATAGTTTTGAGGGACGACGTTTTGGTAGAACAAGTGCATGACATGAGTTTTGAAAAACAGAATCTGTGCCATTTTAAAATCTCAGTAGTCCAGACCATAGGAGTAATAGAGTATTCAATCTACAGAATCTCTTCCATTTTTCCCTAAGTTTTAGGATCGCCAAACCTAGAGATCTTGGCGTCCACAGACCTGGCGCAATCTGTCACCTCGTCAGAACAGATATTGGTGCACTTTCCTCTCGAGAAATTGCTCTGCAATTCAATAGACATTACTCCCCTATCTTTAGAATGGGTTTTGAAAGCCTTAAAGATGTTGTAGCACAGACAAGCTTTCGACGAGAGACTAACAGAGCAGAAAGTATTTTAAAACTGTTTTACAATTTTCGATTTGAAATGCACTTTCACAACCTGATCTGATACTAATTGTTAGGATCGTAATACCGGGATTGTCCGTGAGTCCTGCCACAACTCACGTTGGCTCTCAAAGAGCCTAAAAACCGAACCCTTAAGTGACGTGAATTTTAAAAATTTTGATCATAAAAGCTACACGTAACTTCGAACCAGATCAGCGTGAAGCTGGACCAACAGCTCTGCGAGCTGGTCCTGATCACCAGCAGCACTACGAGCTGTTTAACACAAACAGTCCGGTCATTAAATCTTGAGCCACAATAGCTCAGTGTTCTTGAGTGTTAGTTCACCGAGATACAAATGGAATTAGGAATTAAAATCATGCGGAAACAACTCAAACTGAACTCTTATAATCGAAATCCATTTAACAGTTTGAATCACAGTAAGCAAATATGTAATGCATGAATGTAAATGCAGTAAGTTGTAAAGAAATACGATGCGATTTTATTGTGGAAGTTTGGAGTTGAATCTCCTACATCTCCCCTTCTTTCGCAACGGGAAGGATCCACTAGAAGACTTTGATTACAAGGGCCCCGCTGCAACTCGGTCCTATGACCAGCAGCCGTAAGAACTCCTAGCAACCACTGCACACCATCCCGCAAGCTGTGTGTCTAACTTCACTTCTTTACTGCCTCAGTGAGAAAGGCTACATACACTTCTTTATCGTCTCAGTGCGAAAGACAACATAGACTTATTTAACGTCTCTGCCCAAAGACTACAATGGAGAGTATTTATTTTGATTCACTCAATTTTCTATTTCGCTCATCTCTCGAATTTAGGAGTGAATCGTGTGTGAGATTTACAGTGTATGCTCAATCTCTCAAATATAAAATCTAACACACTGGGAAGTGCTCCTGTCCGAGCTGTTTCTTCGATGTCTTCCCACAGCTTGTGCTGTCGACTTGATTTATCTTTGGAGCATACGGCTTGTGCACCAGCTCACACTTGAGCACACAACCAGCTTGCACACCAGCTGTCACTTAGTATGCAAACTTGCGAAAAGCATAGATTTGTGTTGTACAATCATCTGTTATACGTTCTGCACTTGCGCAAAACCCTCTCTCTTCTTTTTGCTGTGTTTTTCTTGCTCTGTTGGACACAAAGTTGTAGTCGTTGAGAAGGCTTCTGACATTTTTGTACTTTGCGTCCTTTGTCTTTAAATGCGTTGCAGACTTTACTTGACTTGATATCTTTTCATCGGCGCTTCTGTAGCTATTGCTAACATCGAGCTTCTGTTCGTCTCGATCCAGTAAATTAGTTTGTCTTCTAGTATTGTGCGATTGCCCAAACTAATCTATCTGATCTGGCGCAAGAATTCTGATCTGGTCTACCATCTGGTGTCCTTCCATCTGGTTTTCTTCAACCATTTCATCACTGAGCTGGTTGAGCTGTTCAAAGCTCTCTTCTCCTCCTCTCTATCTGCTCTTGAACTCAGCTGCTCTTTTTCTGTTCTTTCCTGCTCTTGAGCTGCTTCGAGCCAGCTTGTTCATCACACTAAGCAGGTCACTTCACTGAGCTGGTTTCTTATCACTGAGCTGGTTGAGCTGTTCAAAGCTCTCTTCTCCTCCTCTCTATCTGCTCTTGAACTCAGCTGCTCTTTTTCTGTTCTTTCCTGCTCTTGAGCTGCTTCGAGCCAGCTTGTTCATCACACTAAGCAGGTCACTTCACTGAGCTGGTTTCTTAGCTGGTTTCCTTCCCAGCTGGTTGCTTCTTTCACTACGGCATCCTTCTGCTTCCCCATCATAGGCATCCAGATGCTGAGAGCCTTGATCGGGTTTGATCTTCATTGATCTGGTTTACCAGCTTGGCTCTTTTCTTCCTAAGATCCACAGTGTTACTTGCTTGTCCTCTTGATCCATTTAGACACCTCATCCAAACCATCAGCAAGAACATTGTTAATCCACTGGTTGATTGAACGAGTTCTACGAGGATACTTTAAACCTTATCCACGTAGATCTACAATCCAGCACTAGTGAATGTACAATAATCAGTTCTGATTCTTATGATGAACTGATTATTTTGCGCTTAGTGATCTGACCTGCACTCGATCACCGCTCTTGTCTATTCAATGGCACTCAATCACTAAACTTGTATGCTGCACTTGATCTGCCCTTGAACCGTTCTGCTCTTCACTGAACCACGTTGCGCTTGATCACTGCTCTTCTATTTCATCCTTCAGAACCTGCATTGCATCCTATGTTGGACCAACTGGGGCGTCCCCTCATCGTTCCAACTTAGATGTACTTTGCTGGACCAGCTTGGGCGTCCCCTCACGGTGCCAGCTTGAACATCTCCCTGTTTCCTCAATCAAGTGCACTGCACATCGCACGTAAACCGGTAGTCAAATATAAGTAGGTTTTGTGTTAATCAAAACTCATATTATGATATGTATAAACAGATCCAACAGTATCCCCCTTTTTTATTTACACAAAGCCTGATAAACATATGCACGCATGTTCATGCTCAAAAATATTTCTCCCCCTTTTTGTGGGAATAAATAAAAAAGGTTTCGAAAACAAGTCTCCCACTTAATATTTAAAACAAAACTCCCCCTAAGCAAAGCATGGGGTTATTTTATTTTGAAAACGAAAATATTTTTGAGGGACGACGTTTTGGTAGAACAAGTGCATGACATGAGTTTTGAAAAACAGAATCTGTGCCATTTTAAAATCTCAGTAGTCCAGACCAGAGGAGTAATAGAGTATTCAATCTACAGAATCTCTTCCATTTTTCCTTAATTTTTAGCCTCGCCAAACCTAGAGATCTTGGCGTCAACAGACCTGGCACAATCTGTCACCTCGTCAGAACATATATTGGTGCACTTTCCACTCGAGAAAATGCTCTGCAATTCAATAGACATTACTCCCTGTATCTTTAGAATGAGTTTTGAAAACCTTAAAAGATTTTGTAGCACAGACAAGCTTTCGACGAGAGACTATCAGAGCAGAAATTATTTTAAAACTGTTTTAAAATTTTCGATTTGAAACGCACTTTCACAACCTGCTCTGATACCAATTATTAGGATCGGAATACCGGGGGTGTCCGTGAGTCCTGCCACAACTCACGTTGTCTCTCACACAGCCTAAACACCGAACCCTTAAGTTACATGCATTTTAAAAATTTTGATCATAAAAGCAGCACACAACTTCGAACCAGATCAGCGTGAAGCTAGACCAACAGCTCTACGAGCTGGTTTAACACAAACAGTTCGGTTCATTAAATCTTGAGCTGCAATATCTCTGTGTTCTTGAATGTTAGTGCACCGAGATACAGATGGAGTTATGAATAATTAAAATCATGCGGAAACAACTCAAATGGAACACTTATAATCGAAAGCCATTTAACAGTTTGAGTCGCATTAAAAAAACTATGCAATGCGTGAATGTAAATGCAGTAAGTTGTAAAGAAATACGCTACGATTTGATTATGGAAGTTCGGAGCTAAATCGCCTACGTCTCCCCTTCTTCCTCATCCAAACCATCAGCAAGCACAATGTTAATCCACTGGTTGATTGAACCAATTCTACGAGGATACTTTAAACCTTATCCATGTAAAGCTACTATCCAGCACCAGTGAATGTACAATAATCTGTTCCGATTCTTATGATGAACTGATTATTGTTGTGCTTAGTGATCTGACCTGCACTCGGTCACTGCACTTATACGTTGCACTTGATCTGCCCTTGAACCGTTCTTCTCTTCACTGAACCACGCTGCGCTTGATCACTGCTCTTCTATTTCATCAAGCTGGTGAACCAGCTTGATGCTTCCTGTGCTATGGATCCATTCAGAACTTGCATTGCATCCTATGTCGGACTAGCTAGGGCGTCCCCTCATCGTTCCAACTTAGATGTTCTTTGCTTGACCATCTTGGGCCTCCCCTCACTGTTCCAGCTTGAACATCTCCCTTTTTCCTCAATCAATTGCACTGCACATCGCACGTAAACCGTTAGTCAAATATAAGCAAGTTTTGTGTTAATCAAACCTCAGATTATGATCTGTAGAAATAGATCCAACAGTTTTCAAGCGTTTGATAGAAAATATTTGTGACAGTGAGATTTCGCCTCTTTTAAATGTCTGGGTTGTTCAAAAGTTAAATTATATTTATGTGTGTTCCAGAATGTAGGTGGTGCTAGGGATGAGGTGTTGAATTGATAGGGGGAGCTGGTCTAGTTAGAGAATTGTTCTGATCTGATAATCTTAGCTAATTAAATCAAACTTCTCCAAGATGGTTCCAGTGCTCGTGCTGGATGGATAAGGATGAGGTTCTGAGCTGATGGGAAAAGGTGGTCACAATAGAACTCCGTTTTGACCTGATAAGCACCGCTAATCTATTTAAACTCTCCTAAGATGTTATCCTATTCTTCGAGATGGTGTTATGTTTTGAGCTGTTCTCTTTTTCTCTGAGCTGGTTTCATGTTCCTATTTTGTTATTTTATTCTCTGAGCTGGTTTCACGCTTCAAAGCTTTCGTTATCTCCCCCGAGCCGTTGCTACGCTCGAAAGCTATTATCTTATCCCCCGAGCTGTTTCTATGCTCGTAAATTGTTGTCTTCTTCCCCGATCTGTTTCTACGCTCGTAAGCTGTTTTCTTCACCCAGAGCCATTTTTGGCATTTGTGAGCTATCTTTCCCCTCTGTGATAATTTCAAATCTCCAGAGCTGTTCCGACGTACACCCAGCAAACTTTTAAATGGAAAAATAGAGTTTCTTTAACAGAACGACCCGCTTGAGTGTAATCTTTAGTGCAAATATTTTATGGTAAAAAGGGCAAGGAAATGAAGTAGCTAAGCTGAAGTTTCCCCGCCATTGTTACAGTTTTAAAGGAAGTAAATTTCAAAGTTTTATGCTATGTGGCAAAGATAAGACAGACGATCACAGTTTACAGGAATGTGGATGTCGGTCGACGGACTTGGGTGCCCCTCCAACATAATTGATTAAAGGGCGATAGTTCCCCAGATTCTTGATATCATATGATAGCTTGATCAAGCGACCTAACCTAAGTAGGAGCTTCTGCGCCACATTCCATACAGAAAATTTTTATGGGTTATTTTATAACTGCAATGTTGTTTAATGCTTACTTACTTTAAAATAAAGCTTATGTTATCTTTGCGTGAGATTTCTTATTACCAGAGTTACTTGCTGAGCCCCAAGGCTCACTAGCTTTCATGGTTGCAAGTAACAATGATAGTTGAGAGTTGGGGCAGCACGAGCTGGTGCGGACCGGAGAAGTGTGTTTATCGACGGCCTGCGCTTCCATGCTATTTCTTGATGTTTTTTTTTCAATTTCCGCGATGAAAACAATGATGTAAAGATTATTACATTTCCAGATGTTCCCAAACTAGATCTCGAACCACCTGCATTATGCATTTCCACGACAGTAGTTTTATTTCTGTTTGTTTTACTCTAAGCTATTTTCACTTGAAATTTTGTTGTGATCTGTTTTCTTTCCGTTCGATCAGTCCGGGTTAGTCGTATTTGATTGTATAGCCCAGGGCTGAATTCCCTTTCTTGAACCAGCACACATCGCGTGCTGATTTTATCCCAAGCTGGTTCCAGCATGCGTGTCGCTACGCTTGAGCTAATCCAGCTCGCCTGTGCTTCACTCGCGCTGATCCAGCTTAGGTCCCTTCTAGACCATTCCAGTATCTGCGAGATAATTTATTTTTTGTTCCTTGTATCATTTAAGCCCCTCAAATGCATTTATTCGCTCTTTAGACATCATTTTCCTCGAAATCGATGGACTAGGGCGTGACATTGACAGTACAAACTTTTTTGATTCAAACACTAGCCTAAACCAGCATTAACAAGTGCCGATCTAGAAAATAAATTCTTCCGGATGTTATGAACATGCAACACATTGATGAGAGTCAATCCTATTCTTAATGTCATATTCAACACAACTTTGCCAATTCCAGCCACTTCCGATGTAGCGGAATTCCTCATGAAGAACTTTCTTCCACTAAATGGGGCATAAGTTGAGAACATTGTCTTATCGGAACAGATGTGGCGTGTAGCTCCAGTGTCAACCCACTACTGCTTTGGATTATCAGCCAAATTGGCTTCAAATGGGAGAGCAGCAAGGTCCATTTCCATGTCCACAATGTTAGGTGTAGTGTCATGGTTTGCTACGTCGTTCCCATTTTGTTCCTTCTTGGCTTTCTTTGGACGTCTGCAATCTTTGGCCATGTGATTTGGCTTTCCATTGTTGTAACACGTCCCTTTGAACTTCTTTCATTTCCCTTGATCCTTGCCTTTAAATTTTCTTTTCCCTTGCTAGTGTTTGGTTCAACCAAGTTTGATCCTTCTTCCACAGTTCGTTTCGTCCCTGTAGATTCGAATTTCTTTTGGTTATCCTCCTCAATGCGCAGCTTTACTATCAAGTCCTCAAGTCCCATTTCTTTGCATCTATGTTTCAGGTAATTTTTGAATTCCTTCCACAAGGGAGGGAGTTTCTCAATTACTGCAGCCACTTGGAACGATTCGTTCATCTCCATACCCTCGGAAATATCAGTTGCATTTTTTGGACTTGAGACATCATAGATTTGGAATCCACCATTCTGTAGTCGAGAAATTTTCCAACTATTAATTGTTTAGTTCGGGACCCTCAGTTTTATACTTTTTCTCCAAAGATTCCCACAATAGATTTGCTTTTTTCATAGGACTGTACACTTTATAGAACGAGTTGTCCAATCCATTTTCAGAACATAGTTACGACAGAGGAAGTCACCATGTCACCATGCTTGAAAGACTGCCCTTTTGTCCTTGCCAGTCTCATTTTCAACGACAGTGGAGATATCATCACACAAGAACCGTACCAGGTTCAAGGTGGTCAAGTAGAACAACATCTTTTGTTGCCATCTTTTGAATTCAGTGCCATTGAATTTCTCAGGCTTATCCCCATGCACATCAGTAGATGACACAATTGAATTTGCGGATGCCATGTCAGTACAATGTCAATATCTTTTAAACTTGTTGGCACTTGTTTATTGAATGTAAACTCGGAATCATTGAGGATAGTGTTGTATATTATTTCATTAAAATGATATTGTCTGGCTCAGGTACTTACGGTATTGGCAATCGTTTCAAGATACAAAGACGAACTTCTCGTAATAGGAGTACACAAAATTACGAGAACAGCGAACTTTTCAGATGCTTCTCGGACTCGGAATTCAGAGAGAATATGAAATTGAGAGAGATGAAATGCTTGATTTGTTGGTGCGTTTTTCAGATTCTAGGGGGTCCTATTTATAGAGTCCGAAAAGTCAGGGGGCTTTTGATGAATAGTCATATCTCTTAGGAAATGCTTAATCGTAGCCATTGGATCTATATCCAACGGTCCAGATTATGTCTATTCTGAAGGATCATGACCTTTGTGACAGTGCACGTCCGACTCAGGCTCCGGGGCGGGCTCCTAGGTGCTTCGCACCTACTCGCCCTCGAGGAACCTTCTCAGGTCTAATACAACTTGTATTAATTATTTATACATAATACGAAGTTTTATATAAGGAAGGTTTGACTAGGTTCTTTTTCCGATGTGGGACAACTTCACATTTCCCAATAATTTGGCTTTAATAACTGTATTAATTTCTCATTCACCTAAAATATATTTTGAGCAAATTAATATTCCAAAGCTATCTACTCGAAATGCAGATTCAAGTTTTCAAGTCAATTTCAAATTTCGTCGGAAGTTCGTATCTCGATTAATTAATTTGGTTCTTGCCCATTTTCCAATAGGCATTTCATCCAGTAGACTTTAATGTAAATGATTTTATCTCGGAATTTCCACTCAGCAAAATTTAAAAGAAAGATTCAAGACACTTCTCAATTTAAAATTATGTCAGGACAATTGTTGTATGTGTGAGTTTATCATTCCAAACAAAACATGTCTTTTGTTTAGAATTATGTAGTAGAGATGAGGAAATATTGTAAAGATTTTTAAATTATTTGTGAAAAACTTATGACTGATACTATGGACGTGTGAATGCCGTTAACAGGTCGGGATTCCCTGTCAACTTGACTGTTTACTGCCATATAAATGTCGTCCTTTGCTTCGGGAAGACCTCCAACCCTGGATCCTTGTACGCTTTATCAAACGACTATGGCTAATGACAGAAGTAAATTCTGAGTCAAATTTCAGAAAAAAAAAATTGTTTAAAAGATTTATGTGGTTAAAGGAATTTTTAAGAATTTTTTAATTGATTTTTGAGGAAAGAGTTGACGGTTTGATAGTTATTTTATTTAAACATATTTCATGCATGCATGTGTTACGTATTATTTTTTATTACCAAAATTAGTTTCTGGGCTTTCGGTCTCACTATATTTCATTGTACAGGTGAGGAGGACTAGTTGATGCTGGTTGTTGAGATCTAAACTGGGCACGAGGGGACATTTATCTGTAGACGCACTTCCACCTTGAATAAAGTTGAATTAATTATAGTGATTTTTGAAGAAATTTATGTTTTACTAATTTTATTGATGGGGAATTTTCATTCCTAGTATTTTAGTTTTGCACAAAGTTCATAACTTAAGTCTAAGGATACCGCCTGAAAGAATTGTTTTGTGATTCTATTTAGCACGATAGACTCTTAAATTTTGCTGGTAACTATTTTTTGAAAATAATTTCTACATTTTCCCCGATAAAGCTTCTGGTTTGAGGCGCTTCACAACGATCTCCACCTCCTACCAACAGGCTCCACTGGTTAGAACTGGATGAAGAAGTTTGTTCATTATGACCATTACCCTTCATCTTATTTCCAAGTGGGTGTTTAAAGGTCTTCTGCTATAATTTTTGTTGTTTCACATGTTAGAGTATGCTATGTAAGCTAACTTGTGGTTTAGGGTTTTATTTACTCAAGCTTGATAAACAATCTTGATTTTAATATAACTTAAATTCATCTTATTCTCGTAAATGCTTTTATCTGTTTACCAAACAAGCTCTATAGATAAATATCTCGAGTGTATGCATCTTTAATTAATTTATATTTTAAATTATGTAACAAGTAATTGGGCCGTCCAAAAGAAGTATAAGGGTCGATCGAGCTCGGTACTAAGATATGTGAAGTTGTGTACCATATTGAATGGTAGGGACATAGAGATTGTCAAACATGCATACAGGTGATCGTGCGATAAGATCATTGAACAACCATCCCCCAAACATTCCAAGTGGTTATTATTAATCTAGTAGATTAAGTCCATGGTTATGGTTTTACATAATTACCCCATACGACCTGATACAGCACATAGGCTTTACGCGATAAATATGATGCTTTGACTCATTTATCTATTCCATGCGAACCATCAGGTGATGAGATTGGGTGTATTTATGAAACATGTAGAAGCCAATTCATTGGAGCAAGGGATTCACTGCTCGTCTAAGTGCACCTAGTCTTTGGCTGAGCAGATATGTGTTTTAATGTTTCAGTAGTTATACATGTGATTCCACTTTTTGATCTCCGAGATATTTACATAGTTATAGAACATCCCTCGATGTACAAACGATTATTGATTTCATCGATATACTTGAGATGAAGGAACCATAGTGTATGCTAAAAATAATCGATTGGTTTTTTCGGCACTACAAGTGATATTTAGGGAATAATAGGGCTATTTTAACACAATGCACAAAACTCATAACGACCAGAGCTACATCTGACCTTCTGATCAATTCATATCCTCTGAATATTATATAATAGATTCCGAAATATGTGTCCAAAGGATCTTGACATGTAGGTAGTTTTGACCTATCGAACACCATAATGGAGCTTTCGAACTACATCATCTAGTGCAAGGTCAAGGTGGTATAGATACATAGTTGCATGGGAGTTTGGGACATTCATACTCGAGTTCAGATATTTCAAACTTAGCTTGTAACACCCTACATTTGATTACTGATCCAACTGTACCAACAACGATTCTTTCATCTTTCTTTGTCCTCACTTACACACACCATAAGTAACTTCCTAGGGAGTGACACATCCAAAATTTTTCTATGTCAAGTAACCTTAACTCTACAGCTATATAGTGATAAGCTACTAAATAGAATATGCAAGTTATTGTTCAGTGTAGTAAAATTAAATTTATAAGTCTCATCAACTACAAAGTCACATGCCTGTCCATTCTTGGAATATATCTCATTCTATGGTTGGAACAGTTAATTCTTATTCTTTGCATAGAATCATGTCAGGAACCACATGTTCGTGCAATCTTTTGACATTAGCTGAAACAGACTAAACCTCTAGGAAATTTTTTTTTTGAAAGCCGACGTGGAATAAACATTTAACAAAAGCCGTAAATAAAACATATCTTAAAGCATTTAAAGATAACATCTCATCATCCGTTTAAAACAAACTGTAAAATGTCTCAAATCCACATCGCACAAGCTAACGTCAAAATCAGAGTATTTAAAAACTGTCATGTCTAAAAACAATTAACATAAAGTAACGGAGTGATCACGGGGTAACAGCCGCAGCGCAGCATCAAACGTCCTCACCGCCGGTCGGAGTAATCTCATCAACATCATCATGCTCAGCTGCACCGTTTAAACCTAGTGAGACTAAAGGCACAACATGCTATATCCGCTAATAACAAGGTACATATAATAAAACCACATACAAGCACACAAGGTATAGAAACATAATTTCCATGACATGCGTGCTTAAAAGATCTTAAACATTTAATCATACTGTAGTCGTACATAATTCATCACATAACATATATGTTAAGGCATAGCATAAACATAACATAGCCAAAAAGAACATGCGAGTCGTATCCATGAGGTGAGAGCCATTAATTCGATTGATCAATCTATAAACCAACGTACGTGGCGGTGTGGTTCACCCCGATGTCACACGAGAATCCCAATATGTCACACCTCTTGTTAGAGTAGATGCCCAACTATCCAACTTGTGGCGTGTGGGTTTATAGACTCTTGTATATGACAATCTTTATATATGATATTCGCATTTATTTATATGGCATTCTTTACTTTCATTGTGTGCATGATGATTTACAATTGCGTTGAGTAAAGACCTAGAATGCACTAAAGTGTATGTTAGATGTGATAGTGGGTATGACGGCTATCATGAAACACATCTAATAGTCACTGTGTGTTCTGAACACTTCCTAGTCGATTGGGCCATCAAAATGAGGATAAG